>CAUJAO010000185.1:0-17329 GCA_963082485.1 Eudonia mercurella
TATTTCTCATCAGGCCATTGAGGCAGCTGTAAGGATTTGCAGTAAAATTACCTACGATAGTTGATGTCACCGCTCTGCTCCCATGTTACGACCACAATCATAGTCGTTAATTTACCATGTTAGTTAACCTATCATGGGACCAGCTCGCTTTAACGACCGTAACATGAAGATACAAGCATTATACCACCGCTGCTGCGACGCAATATTATTGATAAGTCGGAAAAAAGACTAGAAATATGAATACTTGATTTTTCCTGGTGTTACGATTTTGCAATACCTATTTCTGCTATCAAGCACCATTGTTTTGCAGGGCAGTTTTTTAGTTTGAATGGTATGAGATCCAGTGAATTTAATGGCAGTGTAAGAAGCTATAAGAACGGACCCTTTAGAGTTAGCCACTCGCTTGTGATACCCTTGATGTCGCAAGCGTCCATGGACTGCGGTAACCGCTTTTCATGACGCAAACCTTATGCGTGTTTGCCCCAAAACTCACCAGGCTGCAGCGTGACCTCCCTGGAGAGCGCGACGCCGTGCGCGTTGGCGGCGCGGCACCGCAGCGTGGCAGGCGTGGGCTCGCGCGTCGGCAGCAGCTCCAGCGTGCCGTTGGAGTGCACGCGCCTGTGACAACATGCACGCTCAACGAGCCAGCTCTACACTACTGATTCCAAAACGGTGCTCCCAGTCACGATGGGGGCACATGATGGGGATGTACAGTCGTGTTTAGTGGGTAGGCCCTTACTTCTCCCGAATCCCAGCAAGATAGTTGATAGATAAGTGTTACCATTAACAACTCTGTAAAAATTACAATGACAATTCTTGCACGACCAGCATATATTACTGAGGATTTACTATAGGAAACAGTATGCGGCATTCGATATGACTAACCAAGAGAGTCTCCTATCAAAGATCCACGTAATTACACGCTCAAGATAAAGGGAAAGATGAAATTTCATTCGCAATTTAGAAAGAGACTACTAATGATAGCAGTTTGTCTTCAAGAACAATTACTCCGAACAAATTATGATCTTTCATCGGGCTTAATTATTACTTTTAGCAGCGAAAAAATTGTCGTCATTAATTTTGTTCAATAATTACCCTCGGTAATGGCTATGTCGGCCTGGTAGTTACCCGAATTGCCCGAATGCAAAATTTATGAGTTCTATTACTTTGCATGGATAAAGTGTTATAATGCTGGCAAATTTAATGAGATAGACAGTTCAATTGAAAAAGCCTAAACGACTTTCGACGAAATTCACGAGACTAAATGACTACCTTTATGCAGACTAACAGCCGAAATTAATAACCTATCTGGTAATCATATCTCTGGTAAGAGATAGGCCTATCTTAGTTTAGTTACTTAGCAACTGCTGTTATTTTCCGATAAATAACAGAAATAACTAAGCAACAAATCTCTATTAGGCCTATCTCTCGCTGAGGATAGGTTATTAATTTCGGCTGTAAAAGTACATGCGCCGCGCCTCGTCGCCGAGGTGACGATTGCCTTCACTGCACGGGCTGCATATACCTGATGATAGATTTCTGCCCAGAATCCGACAGTATAGCGACCACCCTTATACCTATTTCTGCCACGAAAACGCATTGCTTTCCATTTTTTGGTTTGAAAAGCAAGAGATCCAGTGAAATTCAAGGAAGATGTTCGGAACAGACTGTACGGCCAAATGGCCATGGTTCTTCATGGTGCTTCCAAATATTTATTATCTGTGCAACTGACAGATGATAACTGTCATGTCGTAGCAGATGGACAGTCTGGCGCAACTGCCTAGTAAAAAACTGATGCAAAGTAATGTATGAAACGCGTACTAGGAATAATGGCGGCTATCGCTGTCTTGCTTTCACCTATTTGACTCTCACTCACTCTGACTGACAGCCAGCCGCCGCCGTCATATTAATTTATTCTTGTTGTCTGTTTGTAAACAAAGCTCGATTTTTGGTTAAGTTTTATTGTGTGAATTTGTGTATTTCGTGAATTTCTCGCGAAATTTCGCGCTATTAGTACGTTTTCGTCATCACGTGTGATGTGATCTGTTGATATGCATTATAAAATCTGTGAAATATGTGGTTTACGAGCCGACCGGTCAGAAGGTCAAAAGCAAATATTCATGGCCTAATTTCCATTAAATGAAGAAAAGTAAACATGCATTCACATTTTGTTATGCCATTACAATAAAGATTACGTGGTTTAAAAGTTTTCTATTAAAATTTTAGTTTGAAATTGAGAAAATAAACTGATAATAGTGCTTGACATTTTTTAATCGACAATCGATAATTTTATATTTTATTATTAATTTACCTGCTATGCCACCCGAACAGCAAATATGTACATATAAACTGTAAATGCAGTACTATTAATAATTATTATTTTTGCTAGATGTAAACAATTGGAAAAAGAAGAAGAAGACTCAAAACTTCAATGGAATCTTCATATATCGAAATTGGCCGGCAAACTCAGATCTGCTGCTTATGCCATCATAAAAATAAGACAATTAACAGACGTTGAAACTGCTAGAACAGTTTATTTTAGCTATTTTCATAGTGTCATGTCGTATGGCATTTTACTGTATGGGCTTCAGCGGCTAATGTTGAAAATTTATTTTACGGAATGATGATTTTGAATTTTGAATTTTGATTAAATGAGATTTTGATTTTAATAACAGAGTTTGCTCTTAGCCCCATTTGCGCCAACGTGAAACTCAGTTTAAAATTTGTTTAACTTTTTGAATGATAATAACTGTCAGATAACTTTTGTTTAAACCGAGAATTAACGTTGGCGTAAGTAAGGCATTAATTAGTCCCTAACTAAAGTTTGAAAAATGATAAATGAATCCCGTTTTTTTTTAAAATATAGCTATCGATAAAAAATCCAACGACTAATACATCACTATTTCGATTATTATGTTGGGAACCCTGTACGTCATGTACGTAATAATTTCAGCTTTGTAGTTGGTATTCAGTTTTAGTATGCGTTCATACAGAGTGACAGTTCGTTTTCTCTCTATGAAAGACCCGTCTCTTAAACGTAGTGTTAAATTCTCTTTGCAGATGGAGTTGAAAATACATGGCGCCGGCGCTTGCACATTACTTTTTGGTAATTTGTGAATATTAACCTCTGACGAGAGGAATACCAGGAAATAGTCCAACTTTGAGTTTAAAGTATCTTTATAATGTCCTAGCGAGGATAAATATCGTGGAGTGTCAAATAGTAACATAGTTTATTTTCTAAGTGAAAACTTGAAACACCAGTGCTCTGGGTGTTTGGCTCAAGAAGAGCAAGTGAACACGAGGTGTAATCGCGGAAGCGTTAACTCAAAAATAAGCCCTGCACAGACGCCCCGGTGACGCCTGCAGGTAGTGCGTGCCAATTGGAGGCACCAAACACGCAGGCCGGTGGCTTCGGAATCCTTATCTTCCTAGATCCTTCCTTGCCACCATCGCCTACTTCTTTCCCTTTAGCCATACAGCTCGGAGGAACGGCCAACTGCAGCTTGGGTAAGTGGTCTTTATATCGTGCACAGAGAGCTGTCCTTTTAACCACCACAGCGGCCAGCTAAGGAACAGGCATAATCATACGTCTAGCTCGGCGAAACGCCTGACAAGACGGGCCCTCCACATTGACAGCTTGGCGTTTGCGCTATGGGCCCCGCAAACCAATAGACAGCTGGTGGTCTACTTAACAGAAGAGCTGAAGTTTAAGGGCGATATAATGACGTCAGTGTAAATGTTCGTTTGCCTGCTCAGGGTCATGAGACTGTAGTACCTGAGTCCTGGGCGGTCGTCTATCGGCACGGCGTCGTCAGCCAGCCAGGCCAGCGTGGGCGGCGGCTCCCCGCGCGCCACGCAACGCAGGCGCGCGCCCGCAGCCGCCGCGTACCGCACCAGCGCCGGTGGTTCCGCCACGAACCACGGCGCCAGACGCGCTGGCCCCGTCGCGCCGCCCCCCGCACCGTTCCCTGCGCCGGTCACCGCACCGCTCGCTGCGTCGCCCGCCGCGCCTGTTGTCGGTACACTCTTACACAAACGCCATGCACATAAGGACGAGCGACACGCTTGAGAAGTCAGATTAATAGAAATAGTTATCTTAGCCACGGTAAAAAGAAGAACATGTTAAACAAATAAGTATTTTCCATGTGTTTGCTTTTAAATTCAACAACTTTCCTGTCTAGATAAAATACATGTTCAAATAACAAAATTACAACCACAGTCCACTTACCAAAATACAAAAGTTGGCTTCCTACAATTGAGGTTAAACGAGACAACTGTTACAAACTTGTATTTGTTGTTATCATTCAGTGCATTCAGTCATTCCTCCCACGTGGCCGTCATCAGCGTTGGCTTGCTACAAACAAAAACAAAACTTCCTCGGGTTTCATTAAGTCGGGTTTGGCAAAAAACCCGAAAGTGTCCCGAGATGCCACATTGTGTACAGCACATTCTACGAACAAGGGGTAAGTTTAAGCCACTTAGAACTCTAATAAAACAAGTAGAGTTTTCAAAGCGTTTGACCTAAAAAAAAGCGTAGTCGCCCGTTGGAGTTGGCGAGTTGCGTCGCGGCGATCCCGGGGAATAGCCCTCAAATGTGTGATTCAGGCGAGTTTGTTGGCAGTTGTTTGTCAGGACAAGTTTGTGTTTCACTTCCACAATTAGCTCCCGTGGGACCGGAGGAGCAGGCTCGTCACGACGCCGATGCTGGCTTCAATTAAGCGCGCCGCTCGCGACGGTTCACGCTTTGTTGTCAATTCGTAAGCGAAATTCCAATTGTTACTTTCCTTAAGATGGTATTACTGCCGCGCTACGAGCTCTACAAAATTAAATTATGACAATGTACACCCACCTGCAATCTCGTGCTTCTGGCACTTATTGTGTTTGAACCAATCTTCGAAATGAAATGAGGCTGAGGGAAAAGAAGTTTTATTTGGGAAAGTATTTTTTTTGTGTTGTTGTGTAATAGAGTCCAAATATAAAGCGTTACATGTTACTAATTGCAGTTTAGTGTACATGTAAGTGATAGCGTGCGCCTGTGAGCGGGCAGCGCGCCGCAGCGTGCGCGGGGCGGGAGGTACTCACGCGCGAGCAGCAGGCAGGCGGCCACGACCCCGGCGCCGGCGCGGGCGCGGGCGGCAGGCGCGCCTGCGGACAAACATTATGCATATTTTATTATTTTATTTTTTGAATTCACAATGCTATACGTAATTAAAAGACAAAATTTTTCTTGATAAAAATAAAACCATTCTTACTCAAGCTTCCTAGGACTGGGTGTTTTTATTTAGTTAAACTATATCTTGTAAACATTATGCACTTTAATAATAATACAAGATAAAAACTTATAATGGATTCATTTACATCTAATGAAGTCATTATTTTATTTAAGATTGTGCCAAATTCCCTGCTTAAGAACCCTAACTAACCCTAAAAATCCCGTCTTATCTATTGCCTACTTCATGATAAGTGCAAAACTTCAGCGGTCCTGCGGGTTTGATTGTGCGGTGTCGGTCGTTTCCCGTCAGTGAGAACTCCGGTATAGTATTTTTGCCATTCTGCTTGTCCCGAAACTTGCAACAAAAAATTGGTCGCCGATATTTGCGTTTTTGCGTCATTATTAATAAATATTAAATGATTATATATGTTAAAAAAAAAGAAAAGTCACGATAAACCTACAAGACGTACAAACAGATTTCTCTACGGCGATTTTAAAATGGCATTTTATGGCCATAGCAGCGAGCGCTCTGGAACCAGCACACTGTCAAGGTGACGCTGATTGGCGCCGCTTTTACGTCTTTACGAATTAAGACAAAGAAACTGGTTTGTGAGAAAAACAGATGGGAATAGTGAATTTTTATTTTTTTATTTTATCTCATTAGAGTCCCTACAGAGGAGTTCTTGTTTTGTTAATAAAGTTATGATCACAAACTTACGACGACGGTGGACTAGCTACTAAAGCAAACTAAACATACTAAATGTATACCGAGTGACATAGCGCGATAGATTCCCGGATTATGTCTAAAACAGTAATGAAGTTATCCGTTCAGGCCGTTATGGCAGAGTTAACTTCTTGATCGTAACATTTTTTAAATAAATAAAGCAATATATATTTCACGTACACTACACTTTTTGATGGTGTATGTTACTGTTTCTTAATGGCAATGCAAAAAGGTCTTTTGTAAAACAAGTATTGTAAGTATTGGCATCTGCATTAGCTTACTACTTACAAATAGGCATTCAATTTTTTAAAACTTAACAGTAAATAAATGAATAGATGAGTAAATCTTTTACTAAGAAACTCTTTAAAAATCGAGAAGTAGCGATTGCTAGGATGCGAAGAGCTCGTGAGTTCGAGAGGCCCTCGGACGTCGCCGGCACTCGGCTCGCAAAAAACATCTAATTTGGAGCGCGGCGGCCGCGGGCCGAGACGGGGCGCGCAAACAGTTACACCAATCTCGAGCTCTTTTTACATATTTATTTAGTGTGATTAAAAATCAAGAGACGAATTCTTAAATAAATCTCTTATATTAACTGTTTTATTTATTGCACCCTAAATTAATGTAAATGCACAGTATTCATTGAAATTTTATTAAAACAATAAATATTCATGAGGCTAAGCAAAAGCGCTGTTTAACGAGTATAATAATAATAATGTTATTTCGTACATGAAAGTGTATTTTTATGTTAACGTCTAAAAAAAGAAGCTTTTAAGACACAATTCATGATACTTATAAGCAGCATTTAGTTAAACATGATTTTTAATATGTGTATGTTCATAAAACGGACAGAAAATATACAAATTAGTTTACTTGTGGACAGTTGCTATGACGCATTCGCGCACCGGCAGCGGTCGCTGGTTTCGCCTGCCCCTTATCAATGGCCGTTATCGTTGCACTTCAGATGACGTTACGGTGGAAGGCGAGGGGTGTCGGGGGGCACGAGGGGTATCAAAGAGGGGGGACTCTCCAGCGATGTACGCCGGCCCGGCCTTTGTTACATTAAACGCACTTAGGGCTCATGTTATTGTTGGCTCGATAATTATGGCCTCTACTATCTATTTGGTTTGGGCGTATTGGGATCTCTATGGTAAGATGATTATGGATAATAGGTTATATTAAATCAGGTAAGCCTTTGTGTCGAAGAACTGACATTATTATAAGCATTAGAATATTGGTGTGGTTGTTGTATTTACAAAGAGATGTTGGACGATATCTTTACATAGTATAAAGCAAAGTCGCTCCCGCTGTCTGTACGCTTAGATCTTTTAAACTAGGCAACTGATTTTAATGGGGTTTCTAGAGATATCCACTTAGTTTAGATAATTCATATTTACTAACTTATTAATATTATAAGTAATACTAGTCTATTGTTTTGGTAAGGTTTACGCATACACTACCCATTTGACATATTATTTTGTGTCGACGTTTGGAACCCTATACAGGGTCCGCGGCCACAGGGACACTGAGCTATCTTATGATTATTAATTTGCAACTTGCATACCGTCGATTATTTTTATCGGATGCTTTTCTATGCGTTTATAGAATAATTTAGTGTAGCAGTGTGGTGTTGGGGTTGGGATATTATAACCTGTGTAATAGGATCCCAGGCGATGGTGTTTTCATACGTTTTTTTTTTAATTTCAAAAGCCTCCAGTATAACCATAAAGATTCATCGTTGTTCTCTAGCGAGTTAGCGCGTTTGTCGGATCTAAAAAAAAGGTGGGTTCTAACCATAAACGCTCTATGGCATGTTCGCACACTGCAGAATTGTTTTCGCGCCTGTGCTTGACGTCGGCATCATGTTCTTTTACTTTTGTATTTATAAATGAATCAAAACAAAGATTTTAAAACAATTTACGGTAACCGTTAGCCCAATGTTTTTTTAAAGAGCACAACTTCTTAACACACAGGTCATGTTGTAATATTTTATTGATATTTTCTTAATAATTTTATTTATTAAACCCGATTCACAACTAGGGTTAAATTTATCGTGATATCAAATTTACTAAAATCGGTTTCAATAGGAATATGCAAATAATTTAATATAGAAAACATCGGGGCACAACACAACGGCAGTTCCACCGGGTACTTGTTGAGCGGCGCGGCGCCCGCTGCGATCGCTACCCAACATACGCGGCTCTTTTATTCAAACTTATAATCGCTAAGTATAACTAATTTCACGATTCATAAAAACAAACTATAGCACATGATCATTGACAGTCTTTAAAAATATTTATGAGTTAATGTAGTACTAGTATTTGTTTTCATTTTTACTAGATTAGAATACTAACAAAATAAATATGAATATAATTTAAACGGATCCGTAAGTGTAGGTTAGATGTACGAACGCAAACGACTTAGTAGTACAGGCAAATATGTGCTTATGCAAGTAAACGATTCGGATTTGCTGGTAGTGATGCCACGTTTGGCCAATCTCGTAAAGTTGGCCGAGCGGCTGGCGAAGTGGGCCAGTGTGGCGTCACGCTACTCGCGTTCAAACTTAAATAGCCAATGCAGAAGTTCTCGATACCCCGTAGCACTGAGCTACGTGTCGTAGCCGTAGCGGCGGGGCAGCGCTACGTGCGCTACGACTGCTACGACTCGCTTCGAACTACTATTTTACAATTTCTCGAACTTGCTACATTCATGGTATATTTCTGCCGAATTATTTTGGTGATAAATTGGTTCCTATGGCGTACTAGCACTACCAGTCTAAAGTCATCATCATCATCAGCTCATTTATGTCCCCACTGCTGGGGCACGAGCCTTCCCTATGGATGGATAGAGAGAACGGGCCATGAACCACCACGCGGGCCCAGTGCGGATTGGTGGTTGTTAACGACTGCTAATGCAGCCGGGATCTTCCGAAGCAAGGAGGAGCTCGAGATGATACATTTCTAAGTCTTTTTTAAAGTCTAAAGTAATAATGATAAATACATTTAATTTTTTTTTATATTGCACTAATCTAATACGAATTTAATTAAGGAAAGCCTTAGCCTTGGCATTATTAAGTATTTTGTTTAAGCAAAATATCTGTCATATTTTTGCATTTTAAATGACACTGAGCTTAGTGATCAGTAGTATAAATGTGATACCACATTAATTGAAATGCATTTTTGTGTCAATTTTTGGGCCGGTTTCGTAATTGTTAAAAAATATGATGTTAAATTAATTTAATATTAAATTGCTTTAATAAGAATGCATTTACAGTTTAAATTGTAACATGTAAAGAGCAATGAAATAGAATACCCATCTGTTCAAAACTAGTTTATAATGGAATTAAACATTGTTGTTTTTATTCAATAAATATCTCATGACGATTAGGCTCCACATTACACAACTTTGATAACATATTCAATATGACATAAGCAGATCCAATCAAATGTTCTAATAATTTTTAACGCAAATTTTGTTGCGAACAAATTACAAAAAACACAAATGTTAAAGAAATTTCCACGAGCAGGATTTGAAACTGCACCCTTCTGACATACCGGGTCAGGTGCTCTTCCAATTGAGCTATCCATTCAAGACGTTTTAGTACCCTATATTAGCACAATACATAGTGATTTGTGAAGCCCGAGCCTCCCAGAGGCGCTCAGGGCAAGAGCCAATAAGGGCAAGTGCCTCCAGCTCACGCACGAGCCTCGATGGATTTGGATTCCATTTATAATTGCTGTTGTTGTACACAAGATACCATTGTTGCTTCTGATTTCAATAACAATGGAAACCTCTCTCTGTTTCAGATTGAATGTTGTGCAAATGATAATAGCTTCGTTTGTATATACAGCACCACAGCACGTTGGGTTTATGCGTTTTGTTAATAACTCTTCCAGAGAATCTTTAGATTTACCATTTTTTTTTAATGTTAAAAGAAAGCCATCGAGCAGGCGAGTCACCTGATGGAAAATAATCACCGCCGCCCATGGACACACCCGCAAAACCAAAGTAATCGCAGATGCGTTGCCGGCCTTGAGGAAGGAGTTGGATCTTGAGAAGGGTATAGGAATTGAGAGGGGGGTGAGAGATGGGCCTCCGGTACTTTCACTCACCGGACGAAACACAACAGCAACGAGTGCTATTGTTTCACGCCGATATTCTGTGAGTTGGGTGGTGTTACGCCGGGCAAGCCGGCCCATTTCGTGCTGCAACGCAGCGTGGCTCTACTACTCAAATAAAATATGATATTAGCTCGCATATTTTTTACTATGGTTAAATATTTGCTCGAATTCGATTGAAATTTTAATACAATTTTATAACTTTACAAGGCTTTATAACCCACTCCACGTCAAAACCTCGTAATAGCAACGGGAAAAAAAACGGCCAAGTGCGAGTCGGACTCGCGCACGAACGGTTCCGTACTTTATGACGTAAAAAAAACTACTTACTAGATCTCGTTCAAACCAATTTTCGGTGGAAGTTTGCATGGTAATGTACATCATATATTTTTTTTAGTTTTAGATTCTCTTATTTTAGAAGTTACAGGGGGGGACGACACACATTTTACCACTTTGGAAGTGTCTTTCGCGTAAACTATTTTGTTTAGAAAAAAATGATATTAGAAACCTCAATATCATTTTTGAAGACCTATCCATAGATATCCCACACGTATGGTATGGTAAAAAATTTTGAGTTTCAGTTCTAAGTATGGGAAACCTCTAAAATTTTTTGTTTTTTTTTCTATTTTTGTGTGAAAATCTTAATGCGGTTCACAACTTCACAGAATACATCTACTTACCAAGTTTCAACAGTATAGTTCTTATAGTTTCGGAAAAAGTGGATGTGACATACGGACGGACGGACAGACAGACAGACAGACAGATATGACGAATCCATAAGGGTTCCGTTTTTTGCCATTTGGCTACGGAACCCTAAAAAACACCTATGTATTTACGAGATGAGTACACAGAGCAGTTTGTGCACTCCAGGCGACTCGGCCATTGATCACGTCCGCGGCCATTCGTCAGGGCAGGCCGGCGTGCGCCGTTACGATACCATGCATGCACACGACGAGCTTTTTGACCCAAAACCATGATGAATTGTAATAGTTTTTCAGAATCAGCAAGAGCTTTGAGTAATCCCATGTACTGTTTTAGCTTTCATAACATTTTATTCGACTTGAAAGGACGAAAACCCACGATGTTTACTAATTTTGAATTTTAATGAGGTAAGTGCGCTCGTGACCATGTGTGACAAGCAGTTTAACATCAATCGCTGCTACTAATGTGTGATATGGTGTTTGAGCTCTGTACTAAAAAGCTTTCACTTTTGAACAGGTTTTATTAACTATACTGGCCTGTTGGCCGGTCACACAGTTTCTAAACAGCACTTGTAGTACTTGTAGTATGTAGTGTGGGGACAGCACATTCCCAAGGACCTAATATCAAAGTGGTTCAGTTTCTTTTGTTATTTACGAGTTAGTGCTTTATTTTTATAACCCGATGTCGAGAGAAACTTCACCCGAAGTCCTCAACCACTGAGTAACTGGCTATCTTATCGCTAACTGTCGAAACACAACAATGCTATAAACATTCACGTTTGGGCGACATATTTGGATAAGATGGTGCCTTGCAACGCGGACTTAAACCGAGCTCCACCACTATATACCCCGCTGGATCGAACTCGGGATAGCTAGGTCTAAACCGGTGTTCTTAACCACTAAACTACAAAGGTGGTTAGAAACTAACAGACTTTCATTATCAAAGAATGATTTTGTTATACCTACTTAATAATTTTATTCTATGTTATTTGGAAAATACAGTAACAAAAAACACAGATAGACATAAAAAACATAACAGAGTACACAATTACAATGTTTTCACTTATATAAACTTAGCTCATTTAAAAATTATATTTATATGTGAACAAAAATAAATAACTACACTTGGGCCCAAGTACCCTAAAATAATGAACCCTACTGTAATGAATTTAATTTTTTGGAGTCGAAAAGGTTAACTTTCAACGCGATTATGAGTTTGCTTACTACTAACTAGCGGTTTCTTTGAGGATGCCCGGCGCCCTTTGTTCCCAAACTTTTGTTAAAATGCTTTTTGTAGCTTATGGTGAAACAAATGAGTTGTGTTTCTTTTATTTCCTCGACTTTTAACAACATAATAATATATGTTGAAATAGGCGTAAAACACCCATCTCATAATAATAATAAAGAAAGAAAGAATGAAAGAAAAAAAAATATTTCAACACGGACACAAAGACAATAGAAAAATACAAGAAATTAACCGAAAAACAATCTTTATGAGTGTCTCAAGATTGCGTCAAAATAGGTGGTGCTTAGACGCTAATTTTCCATTGGCACCTTTAAAAAAAACAGGTGGATGCCATAAATAATAATAAATAATAATTAATTAATTATACACAAAAACAGTACGGCGCCCTCCGAGTCCAGTTTAATAATGCGTTTAGAGTGCTGGTGGGGCTGCCCCGTTTCTGCAGCGCGTCGGGGATGTTCGCTGAGGCGCGGGTAGACTGTTTCTACACCACCATGCGCAAGAGGTGCACATCCCTGGGGCGTAGGATCCGGGCCAGCCCCAACGGTATACTAAGAGTGTTTGCAAGTAGGTTTGACTGCGAGTACTTAAACCACTGTAGTACAGTACATGGGGAGTATAATAATATATAGTATAATTATTTAGTGTGTTGTAATTTTAATTTTAATGTTATTTTAAATGTTAAAAATACTTTACTAACATATTTATAAGTCAAATTGTTACTAACAAAAATGGATATTTGTTGTCTAAATAAATAAATAAATAAATTATTATTATTATTATAAAAGGATTACACTCATTCTGATAAGATCGGTAATGTTACATTAAGTTATGATACATTAAGTTATTTTTAACTTGATAAGCATTATTGGTTAGTTATTTTTGAATAATTTTGTAAGCCTATCATATTTAAGTTGCTATTTAAATGTTTATATATGTATAATAGTGTTGAGTTTAAGCTGAGTTTAAGTTTAAACAAGTTTATCACCTAAATGTGTAAGTGTCATCATTCACAATACCTAACCACGCTGCGCATCTAAAAGATATTTTAAATATTTTTTAATACATTTTACTCGTAATATGTTGAACTATACTAACAAATAGTTGTAGTCCCGCAATGAGCTGTGTAAGTTGTATTGGCGGTCAATGCAACCGAACCGACTCTGGTGCTAGCGCTGAGATAGTAAGCTTCACAGAATATATCGCCGAGGAAATAGTGTGTCGAGTTCGTAAAGTGAATATGTGTGTTAGAGCGGTAGCAGATATGATGTGTGCTGAGACGGAGTTGATCAACCGCGGCGTGCGGCGGGCGTGCACGCATGCCGTGTTACATTATATACTTGTTCAATAATGCCGCTAGTTCAAAGGGAATGTACTTTACAAATTGTACAGCTAATTATATATGAAGGTTTTAGATTTTACTCAAATCGTAATTTCAACATATCCTGCACACACTTTTCTATACAAAAGTAAAAGCAAGTAACTTGTAGTTAGGATGAATTTGTAAGTTTAATGTGGGAATAAATAATGAATATCTTTAATTAAATTGTTGATATTAATAAGCTTTATTAATAAGCTCAAAGCTCTAAGCGCCTCCCTCAGGGTTGAGATCCGGTGGTGGATACCAAAACGGAGATAGGCAGAAAGAAGACGTCGTCATAAGCAATTAGTAAAAAAGGTTGCTCTCGACACATCACCTCTTCTCTCCGTCCATCTTCGCTTTGGTGGATATAATACAAGGAGGATATAATGGTTAATAAGATAATAAGGGTCTTAATACAAGGAGAGTCTAGTTGGGAGGCCGGCGGCACGCGCGGCACCGGGCGGCGCGGTGGATGGCGGTTTAAGTTTTGGATTTACAGCCGGAGCGCCCGAGCCGGGCTTTTCTTAATGTTTCTGAAGAACATAAAATGGCCAGCGTTTTATTAAACATTTATTTCATTCTCTTTGCTACACCGCTCTGGCGAAAGCGTTTGTCTTGGCTGCACAATGATATCTACGGTTATTGCGCTTTGTTGTCATATTTTTGCATTTTTTTATCACAACGTCCCTAATGTTTTTTAGGGTCTAGCATAGCTATAGAAGAAAAGGGAACCCATCTTCATCAGCGTAAAAGCTGATGAAGATGGGTTTTTTGCACCAACTGGCTGTGTCCGCGGCTTTACACAGTACTTATGCACGTAGAATTTAGCTTATAATGACATATGTATAACTTTCGCAATTTCGTCTCATTATTTTTAAACACTGAAAATGAAATCAAGAATCAAAAAGCAAGACTTCCTAGGTCCAAGGTTCCAAGGTTGGTGGGAAGTTTTTAATTCTGCGTATGTAACAGTCTGTTACTGCCAAAGAAGTAAGTTACAATTACATCATTCTATATCTTCTGATGTTACTAGGCTTTTTTTAATTAATTTTCGTATTCTAAAAAATACTAACTATATTTATTGTAAAAAAAATATGTTAATGTAGCGGCATACATATTATTTAGCGCTAGGAACTCGATGGTACGGCGTTCGGTCTGCGATTCGACTCTCGCAAAGGCTTGTAGCTCATAGTTGATAGCCTCCACATAACTACCGATATAAGTTTTGCACAAAAAAAAAAAAATTGCATAGAGGCGGCTCGATGATGTTTGTGACGACAAGGGCCCAGTACTTCAGTTCAGCTATGCCTTTATGCCTTGCAATTTCACAGTAAATTCTGCTAAGTGGCAAAAATATGGGTGCGGGTAATCGCTATCAAATTCTGCAAAGCCTCCTATCACTGGGAATAGTTTAGAGAATCTATACTAATATTATAAAGCTGAAGAATTTGTTTGTTTGTTTGTTTGTTTGGTTGAACGCGCTAATCTCAGGAACTACTAGTTCGAATTGAAAAATTATTTTTGTGTTGAATAGTATATTTATTGAGGAGAGCTATAGGCTATATTATTATATTACATCACGCTATGACTAATAGGAGTGTAGCAGCAATGAAAATGTTTTATTATGTATGTATAATATATATGATATATTTATTATGTATTATACGTTTATTTTTGTACTATATTTGTAAAAGTAGTTTATGTTATAATATACATTATATTTATTTATATAAATTGTATATATATCAAGTATATGCTGTGCGTTTTATAATATATCGATGAGAGGAGCTCGATGGCGCAGTGGTTTACGCGGTTTACTTAAAGATAAGATAAGATTTTTCCCCCATCGCATTGTTGTTTTTACGACATATTAAGATAAGATGGTTGTAACAAGCCTTACCGACTTAAAACAAGCCCTACCTAAAATGGAAACTGGAACCTGTTTTGTCTAACCAGTAGACCCCACAGGCGATTGCTGTTCTAACTTGGAGAAAGAAAAATCCCTTCTTCAGCACTAATGGCAGTGACGCTGAAATCGAAATGGACAATAGATTTGCTCGCAAAGTACATAGTAGGTATGGGACATCTTATAGACGCAATATATCCCAATACAATATCGTCGGAGGCCGAGTACCTATCATCCAGATGTCTTGGGTTCAGTTTCCAAGTCGGCAATGTGTGTTTCTGATTTTCGGAAGCATAGTATTTTTTCATATCTTACGGGTAAGCACTTGGCCTCATCTCACCTGATGTTAAGTGATGGTAAGGCCGAAGGTGGAAGCGCACTTCACCCGGATCCTCAACTACTGACGCACTGGCTATCTTATCTCTAACTGCCGGAACATAACAATGCTACAAACTTTACTGTTATGGCGAGTTAATAAGATATTTATAGGTCTCAGGGGTAAACTTTCGCCTTGGTGGTTAACGAATTGAAAAAATGGTCCATTTCCCATGAACAACTATTTTGGCATAAGCCGAGTGCTATCATAGTTTTTCTACCAAAACAAGAAACAAGAAAGTTTGTTAATAGAGAAGCTTTGTAACATAGATTAGCACGTAGACGATGTTGCGAGCAAATTGCTAGTCTCGTAATAATTATTCATAATAATATACCGCAAAACCGGTCCTGAATTTTGTAATAAAATTCTGTCAGCGAACTGTTTAAACGGCGGGTAAACCAGAATAATCACAATTCGAAAGTAGGTAGCTTCCTCTCTGAAGACTCCGAATAAATAAGACCGAATAAATTAGAGTCAAACTTAATTAAACTTCGACCGGTGAAAAATGTTCGTTCCGTTCGGAAAATAAACTGTCTACAGGTTTTTATTCCGTATTAAAGTTAGAAAACGTTTGTTGGGTTCATTAAAGCTGCGCCTTTGTCCCTCTCGCGTGCGTGGCGGCGGGTGAGTGAAGCGATATGTACACTAGGACAGAGGCACCAACATCGGGCAAGTGCTGAGAGTAATCCAGCCCACGAAATATAATATCTTCGCAAAATTAGAGGAATTATTGTTTTCGTAATAACTACGAGTACATGGTTATTACGTAACTTAACACATATTTAATAAATGTAATGACCTGGTTTTACATTAATTAACGAATTATAATGAACGTTGCTCAGTAAAATCGCGAGTATTGAGTAGTTCCAATTACTTTTAGTTAATGTTTTTTTTTGGTTTTTATAACAGTAAAGACGTCTACATATCTTTTATGTAGGAAAAATGTACTTGTCTGTCTATCTATACTGACAAATATATGGTTTCTTAAATAAATCACTAATTTGTAATAACAACATTTACAAGACAGTAGTCAAACTTTAATAAAAGTAAAATGTAAGAACAAGTTAAGCAGTTACTTCGTAAATAATAGAATATGCATTTTTATATAAAACGAATTTATTGCATTATTTTATTTTTTATTATTTATATGTATAATTATTACATTCACTTACCTATTTTAAATCGTTGAAATCCCATCCCATAAGTTATAAACACATCGAAAAGCACAACTTCTTTTATTCACAAAATGTAACCACAGAACAATTATCATTATAGCAACAACTTTTCATTCAAAACTGTTCACGAACTCGCGTAAGTGAGCGCAAAGTTCGCGCTGCTTCAGAGGCGTCTGAGCGCGGTCGAGGCGTGTGCTGCGACTGGCGGCCGCGCGCTGACTGACGCGTATCGTGCGGGAAACGCGGCGGCAAGGACTCTGTAGCATGTACCCGGTAGCTCGTAGCTCGTAGCTCGTAGCTCGTAGCGCAAGATGGAAATGAACTGGACGGTGCGTAGTCAACTGTACGTTTCGTAGCAAGAGGCGAACCGAATAAAGGGATCCATTACCTACCACTCGTTTTGTGCATGAACACGTTTTACTGTATGCAGAAAGGTACAAGCTTGGTATGATTTATTAAAATTGACAGTTACATAGTCAACGTTATTTTTATCAAAAATTTTATCAGAAGG
>CAUJAO010000186.1:0-92168 GCA_963082485.1 Eudonia mercurella
TGTGCTAGAATATTTTAATTTTTGTTGTAGGTTTACTTAATTTATCTTTTATTTTTTTTAATAAGACATGTAAGTTTTATGTTAAATTGTGTAGTATTTAATGTAAAACCGATTAGTTTGCAGATAGTGTCTGACAATCTCATCAAACAGCAGTAAACATGGAAAGACTTATTCAATACTTAATTTGTATTAGTACGAAGCATCCATAAAAATGTTAAGATGATAATAGTTAATGATACCATTGTCTATTAGTGTGAATATTAAACAAATTCACTTTACCTGATCAAATATGTGATGAACTCCTGAAAATGCATAGTTTTCTGATATAGTGAGATCATTCTTTTTCTTATTAGTGCTGGATGATATATCGTCCAAAGCCAGACTAGCCTGAAATAACATGGATATTACGGTCAGAGTAATGTAAATCGCATTATTTCTACAAACAGGTTGACAGAATGCAAACAAACCTTACTACTAGATCTTGCCCGAGATGATGATGAACTTATGGAAATGTTATCCTGGACACCATAACGTCGTTGAAGGAGTTGGCTTCTGACATTCAAATACTTTTTTATTGTCTCTATATCCTAAAAAATAAAAAATAAATAATATTCAAAATTTGCCTTAAATAGTTTTTTATTACAAAGTTTTTTGATTTATACCTTAAATTTAGCATTTTCTCTAAGTAACTGACTTCTGCGTCGTATATAAAGTGTCTCTAAAATAAAGATTTATCAATATAAGTAATATTTAAAACATTTGAAATAAAAAACAAACAGAAAATATTTTTAAGGACCCATTTACAATAACAATCTAAATCATCATCATCATCATCTCAGCCAAAAGACGTCTACTGCTGGACAAAGGTCTAAATGTTTACAGAAAAATATATTGTTCATTTTGTCGGTGAAAAAATGTCAATATAGGTATTCAACACGTTAAATGTTTAATCCTGTGAGATTGTGTTGTGATACTACAAATAAATAAACAAGTCATAACGTAAAAAAACTAACTGAAATTGGGGTTGTTTGGGGCCCTGTAGGCGTTAAAACGAGCATCAAGTGCAAATATTTGTTGTTGGAATGCTGCGGCCATAATGCAACATTCAATAACCTCCTAATAATACGAGAATTAGTTATGAATGAAATAAATAAACCATTATTGATTTTAACCATGTAAATAAAAACAATCTGACTGTGACTGATATTGGGTATGTATGTTCCGATATGCACTGCGAGCACCATAGACTATGCCAGCACTGTAAAGTGTGACGTCAATTTAGTATACTGCGAAGCCGTTCCCTTATAGTTAGCTATACTGGTTACTGTTTAAAACGGAACGCAGTCCAGTATACTGTCATCTATGCTATCATCCATGTGATTTCTGGACTCTGTTAATCACGTGATCAAAGCACTGAGAGCACGTTACCTCGAAAATGCCATTGGTTACAGTACAAAAATGGCGATGATTTATGACGTAATATATTTCTCTAGGATACTGCGACAGTATACTGTCAGTTCATAACGGAACAAATTTCTCACCAGTTAGAGCACTGGACAGAGCTCGTAGTGTATATCGGAACATACCCTTTTTTTATGTGGCTTTGATGATGACAACTTTTATTGGTCACTATATGTTTGCAGAATGTTCGATTTAAATAATTTTGACTGGTTTTAAGTAAATAAATAAATTTTATTATTTTGACTTTTGTTGACATTGACAGCCATTTGACAGCTAAGCGTTTTGTTTTTTTCCTTTAGTTGATTGATGGCTTCGTGCAATTAGCACATTTAGCCAGTGTCAAAGTAGTTTTTCTTACAAGTAATACATAACAATATTTCTTTCCTGTTCACACAGGAAATGATGATGATGAATAATAATAGAAATGAAATGATAACCCTCTAACCCCGCGAGTATCGCAGTAAAGATGTGACTCCGTTCGATAATATGTAATGACTTGGAAATTCTTAAACAATAACGTTTAGGCATTGTTTTATTCCAGTTTACAGACAAATATAAGCATAAAAATTAGAGCTTTGGTTCACGTAACGTGCGCGGTATAACCTTGGCCTTGGTTAGTGTCATAAGCGTCCATAGGCTACAGTGGCCGCTTTTGTCATTTTTATAACGCATGATGGCCACTTAAAGATGTAGTCATTTACCAACTCAGCAACATAAAAAGTAAGAAGAGACTGTATGGGCCTTATACGTTAACCTCTAAAATGAGATCTAACCAAAAAACTGCAAGAATCACACACATGCACGTAAACGTAGTGTTAAATTCTCTTTGTGTGCGCGCGCATAGAATCTAGTACATCCGGGTACAACCTTCCCTCCCCAATAAGTCTGTGAGTCACATCATGAAGCCTCGTGGAAGTTTGAAAAGTAGAAATTAAATATAGGTATTGTGAAATACAAGTCAAGATCAGAACTGCAATGACACAGGAAAAGAAAAAAGCTCTTTTTGTTTGCCTAGGTAATTATTGTTTTGCTTAATGGTGGGAATCTCCCTCCTAGTGGTCCTCCCTGGGTAACGACATTTATACCGGCTGAAAGTTTCCTCGTATATACAGTAGTGGATAGAGCCTGTAAAGGCCCCAACGACCTTGCCCATGTTTCCTACCGGAGTCTGGCGCAAGTGTCTTGCCGCGTTTCGTCGGTGCGTGCGGCCTCTATGGGGTTAGAATTGTGGTCATTTGTGATGTTCTGGACTGATTTGGGCCTCTAAGCGATGCTGTTCCGGAGGGTAGGGGATCCTAAGCATAGTTTTAGCCGTTGGCTGACCGCAGGCAGCAGGATGTCGACGAAGTAATGCGCTAACCACGTGCTAACTGCTGCCAAATTGCTCTACCGTGCGAGCTGGCGACCAGATGGGAAGATCCAGTGGCTCTTCATCTTTGGGAGTAGGGAATTTGGGCATCCGCGCCACTGACGCTCATTCAGTGCTCACTTCCGGTTGAGTTTTTCACAGGGGAGCAGTTGGGCAGCAGCTCACTTACGAGTGCCATATTTTTAACGGATAATGTTTGACACCTCACTCCCTATAACAAAAGAAATTTATAAACTTCACGAACGGCACCATTAGGTCTCCAAAAACCTGCAACTCTCTGACATCTGGGATTTACACTTCAGCACCATCTCGCGGTCGAAAAGGCGCACCTTCTTTTTTACCGAGACCATCGGACGTTTTGTACCTCAACCTCAACTACCCGGGCTAATTGAACGCAAGTTTAAGCAGCCGGCCGCGGTCAGCGCGTGCTTTTGCTAATATATAATATGCTGCCGACCTCTTTTTACCCGCTGCTTTGAAGATAAGCGTTTCTTTGGATAGATGGCTTTTCTGGACACCGGCGAGGAAAATACTTTTTAAATTGGTCTAAAGATCTCGCCCCCAGAGACCCCGGGGGAGATGTATCCAGAGAAACTCTCATCTTCAAAGCAGCGGGCTACTGGAAGACCAGGATATAATTAGGTCCTTTCGGTACCTCGAGGAAACAGCAGATACACCTCAACCAAAAGCTTACTTTTCAAGGAAACTTCAATACATATCACAGTGAATATTTATTCCCGTATCAGAAAATGGACCACGCCGAAAGAGTAGTGCGCGCTGTGACCTTAGACCTTACCCAACTGGTATGGTTTTTTAATGAAGATCTGATTCTCTAACGTGCCGTTTGAATTAAGGCTGAATTTAGATGACGCGAAAACTTTATTGCGGCAGCCGCACTGTGGCTGTGTACTTGTGTTCAACAATGTAGAAGCAAGCAAGTATCTGTAATTTAGACATCTCAAAAGCTTTTGACAGGGTTGGCACGCAATTCACTCACCAAACTGTTATGCCAGCGTATAGTATTAATTATACAAGATTTATACCTATTGATTTCTGTAGATGGATGTATAACTCCCTGTGCGGTCCTATTAGTGGTCGTTGACGGCTGCTTTTCTGACCTTATGTCTATAAACGCTGGAGTCCCTCAGGGACCCTCACTGCCACACATCAATTATCTTTCGGCCGGACGGATATCATTAGTGTACAATACTGCTGGCTGGTTGAGCGAACTAATCAGACCCTAAAAGAAGTCTCCTATAGGGTGAAGAAGACTGGATCCAGCGGATCGAAATGACAAGAAGATTACAGGCGATAAAGCATTGTGAAGTCTAGAACGCAAGGTGCACAGAAAACTACCCATCTTTTCATTTCATTGGTTGACAATCGCATTGCGTCATCGTTGTTAATGCGCACTGCCAAATAATGGAATGCGTTGCCAACGCAACGTCTGTTTCGAAAAACCTACTACCCTTTTTCATATAATGTAAGAGTGAATAGGCATCTTTTGGGCCAACTCGTCTCATCTTGTGTTGGCGGCCCAAAACCCATTTTATATAGCCTACTTAGCTTATTCTCAAAAAGACAATACAGCCAATTACATGAGAACTTCAATTATAGTATAGGTACATAAAACATAAAAATATGGAATCCTCATACCCATTTAGTGCATTATTGTTAATATGTTTCTTGAACAAACTGTGCAAGTTCCATTTAGGTTTGAGGGTATTTTATTACATTTTTTTAACCGTAGTTGGTTCTTATTTTGGGTAATACCTACAAGAAAACCAGCCCGACGAGTGTTTCGCTTCGCTACTTGTTTGACTTTGCGTACCTAGTATTACCTAGTGTTAGATTAGTATGGAGAGAGCTACATGTTATCTTTCTGACAAGGATGGATGTATTATTAAATATATAGTTGTTTTATATTCATTAATTTAATTTCTTTGTATAAATTTATAGTAGGTGCACTACTTAGTGCCTAGTATCTACCCATATACCCAGTATCCCCCGTGTGGTGCCGGGGGTAAAGAATTGCACCACCCCATCTCTTCCCGTGGGTGTCGTAGAAGGCGACTATGGGACCATTCCAGAGAATGGGCAGCAGCGTCTCTCTGTGATTATTCTCACCTTACTGCGATCGCCAACCCGCCTGCCAAGCGTGGCGATTATGGCAAATTCCCCTCAAAATGATTTATCCTTGAGGGAGGCCTTTGTCCAGCAGTGGACGTCTTTTTGGCTGAGATGATGAGATGATGATCTACCCATATAAAAAAATTAGCACGACTTATATCACAACAGTTACTGGGTCATTTGATGGGTACACACTTCTTTTAGTAAATTTTAGTTTTTCAGGTAATACGTGTCGGTCTCCTATAGCAGAAGGGACATTTAGAAAAACTGTTAATGATATGAACCTTGGTGAGCAGTGGGAAATAGATAGCGCTGCCATTGAAGGATGGCATGTTGGGGATACACCGAACCGAAGAGCTTTGGACACAATGCAACGACACGGGATACCTTATAATAACAGCTGCGCTAGACAGGTGAGTAGCAGGTATTTACACAAATGTAAATGAATCTGAACTTGCCATAAAGGTGTTAAATGTAAAATGTGTATTTTCAGATTACATCAGAAGATTTTAATCACTTTGATTATATATTTGGCATGGACGAGTCAAATATGCAAGATTTGTATGAAAAGGCACCTGAAGGCAGCAAGGCAAGATTGATGCTCTTTGGCGATTTCGATCCTCAGGAAGAACGAATCATTAGAGACCCTTACTGTGTAAGTACACAAAATCATTAATATTTTGGTAATTATTACCTGTATTCATGAACACTTGTCTTATAATATGTAATTTCCGTCTGACAAAAGTTCAAAACTGCAATTTTGTTTAGAAGCAATTTTATTTGACCATTATTACTTTTAGCTTTATCTAACATCCTCCGTTTCCTTATCACTTGACTATGCAGTTCAACCATTTCTTAATAAGTTATTTTTTTCATTTTCTAAACGTAACGTGTCGCCATTAGTCGCCAATGCGTTAAAATTTTTTAAATAATGCTTTTTGGAGTTTTGGAGAGAATTTTGGTCTACAAATCAGGTTATCTGAATAAAAAAGTATGTTTAAAATCATATAACGTTCTTTATTGCAGGACAGGGATTCAAAAGGTTTCGAGAAGTGCTATCAGCAATCGGTTAGATGCTCACAGGGTTTCTTGGCACATTTGCAAAGATATTAGGTAACAAAACAAATTATAATCTATAACAAATTAAAAAGATGGACAATAATTAATGGTATCTACTTAAATAAATGAACTTATAATAAACCTTTATTTGTCTCTTTTCCTAAAGTAGATTTTTAGTAGATTCAGTAGTTTTACAAAACGAACTTTTTATTTATTAAGTACTTAAGTATTTGTATTTTATAGTTTTGAATAAGTACCTACCTGTGAAGGCATATATGAAATAAATGATTTGACTTTGACTTTGGATTTTTACATATTATATGCTATGCTAGCTAAGCCACAATGGTAATTGTCTGATGATATCAAATTTGGTCAAATAAAAAAAAAGTAATTAGGACATTACCACAGATTAGTTAATAGTTACTACGTACATTACTACTTATCAAAGAAACGATCCCCCAGTGGCATTCGTTTTTCACAAATGTCTCAAAAGCATTGGATGCACTAAGATTTTGTGCACTTACACGAGATGGCGCTATAATTAATTTAAGTATTCAAACCAAGAACTTCATTATTACTTTTCCGCTGGGGTAGCGCACTCATCAATTGGGTAACTATTATTTAATCTGTGGTGGGTGAGAAGAGGCGACGTAAAGCGACCAGTCACATCACATGCGCCCGCGCAGAGCCCCCAGCGCGTCGCGCACAATTCACAAAGCGCGCGCTCGGCCGTCCTCGCATCGCGCGCGGAGGCCAGCGATTTCCCAGAATCCCTGTTTCCGATTCCGAAATACCCGACTCGGTGTTACCGAGAAATCTCGACAGGCGTTATTCTGGGGCAACGCCGTGTAAAACCCGAAACACGTACATAGCTTTCTAGCGAGGTGGCTCTGCCGTTATAAATAATCAGAATGCGTAAAGAAGAGTCGGTGACCCTTGATTACCGGCATTATTTGTTTTACCGGGAAACACTTACCGCTTTTAAAGACGATTAAGTGTTTAAGATTTATTTTTTTTGGCGTGTTCGGGTATTGAAATAATAACAAATTTAAATTTAATTTTCATTTTAATTACTGACATACACATTATAACATTTAAAATTCATTTTGATCATTACAATAAAACACGTAAAGGCGTAAAAAACGCCGCGCCGCACACCGGCCGCGGGCACGCGTGCTTTACGTTATAGGTACATCAATTATTTACAAGTCTTCACAATAATGAGACGGATTAGTGTAATTGTTCAAAATAACATTACAAGTAGATATACTTAATAAAATATTACCGACTAACAATACCGTATAACTATTAGGAGTTGTTCAGGATAAGTAAGTGCTGTGAATAAATAATAAACAGGTATTACCATAGCTAAGCACTAATCCATCTTAAAAATATTTGACTATTATTTTGTTGTACCTAATTAGCGTTTAAAATATTTGCATTGCGTTACAAAATGCATGGAGTGTATATCTAGTTACAATCATTACATAATAAGCAATCAGTCAAAACTTAATGTAAAACTATAAAGGCAAATATTTCTAAAATATAAAATTAACTACACTAACTTTTACAATATTCTAACAGTTGAAACATTATAACCACTATTGTATATACATAATTTGATAACAAATTATTTATAATATCAACAGTTGTGGTTTGATTACTAGATTTCTGACGATCAACTTAGGTCTAATTCCGATTCAATTCAACATAGAAAATGTACAGGCGAAAACTTAACGTAATTATATTATAAGGCTAAAACAATGGCGTTTCAAAATACATAGACGGAAGGCAGCTGCAAGGCTTTTATAATCTTCAGTGTAACTGTGTGAGGCGAGTTCCCCATAGGATGGGTAATTTCGTTTTTTTTCACCATCAAGAAGATCAATCACATCATTAATCATAGCACCTATATCGAGTAACCAGAATACCCCACTGTTTTTAAATTGTTATTAAAAGCTGCAAATGTGCCCAATCATTTATTTCATATTCACTTTTGAAATAATGGAACATAATAATGGATTTTATCATACAAAATTAAGTGTTGGCATACCCTAATTAAACTCAAATTATATAGATTCTCAGAAAACGTCAACAGAATGTTGTTTGTAACAAAAGCTGCAAGCTGTAGGTACAATCATGTGAATAAATAATACATTTTTTTATATAGACTTATGATAAGCGTTGAATCGTAATTCATAAATGACATGCTAAATAATTTTGTGAATGAGGTCCGATTAAGGCTAAAGGCAAGTACCGGCTCTTGAGCTTACACGTGTTCACCTATTAACTAACGTCTATCTTGATATATCTCAAACGCTCAAGCATAGTAAAAGGCAAATACAGTTAAGTACATACTACACTAAGTAAAATTCGTAACTTTACTGTCTCAAACAAAGAAAAACTATGAAAGTAAAGCAGTACTTCTGTATATTTTTATAACAAATAACTTTGATGAATTGATTTTATTGACATGTTTCAATATGCGTGTTGCTTATGTCGATATTCGAGACGCGTTTTAATTAGTCGCTAACATTTATATCACTAATTATCAAATAGGCACCTACAATATTAACAAAATTACGTTTGGGTAAAACGTTTTAGGCCGCGATTAATCCATTATACAAATATTATTTAACCAACAAGTAACACCGATAACGTTATTTATTACCATATTAAACATTTATGGTGACTTGTACCAACATCAGCTGATTATGATTAACGCCAATCATTTGTGAAGTATAATTCTGTCTCATTCAACATCAAACCCTTAACTTCATTATAGCCAATACTTTCTGAAAATGAAGATATTTCAAATATGTTTAGTGATAATCAATTCAACGAGTTGTGATGCAAGTCAGCCTTAGAATAGCCTTAGAGCAGCTACAAGAATGGCGGCGTTGCACCGTTCAGACTAACTGTAATCATGGTCCAGGATAGTTGTGACAATGGTTTAGCGGCTATTATCCCTCGGCTCGCAACGCTAAGCGGAGAACGCACACAGCCATTTTCATCGGAACTAACTGTGTAGCGGCCGGTCGGTCACCGCATACAAATGCGACCGAAATAAAGAAAGCACCGCGCCGTCGTCGATTTACCTAATGCGCCCATACGACGGACGGGGCACGTTGCGCTCGCCACAACATTCGGGATGGCCCGTCTCATCCTTGCCGTAATCACGCCATGAGCATGCAAAAGCACGCGCTCTCATTGTATACTCGAATGAACGTTTATGTTAATGGATTATTCCTACACATACAGACAGCAAGTTTATAATAAGTAATCGTGTCCCAAGTTGTATTTACACTGTTATTAAGTTGATTCATATTAATAGATGTATAATAAATTTTGCGAAATCGAGACTTCTAACGTGTTGGTTCATATTTCCCGTGGCTACGTATCAACATGAAAACGAGAAGCATTTTTTTCTGAGAATAAAATGGCCTCTTAAAATACTAACGGATTCCGCGATGTCAGTGTTTTCATGGTTCTAATTTTATATGGAATGCCTTCTCGAAATTAAGGTGATTCTGATAATTACTAAACGGTTACCGTAATTAACAGTCCTAAGAATATTACTGTACATAATAAGAATAATAATATGAATTTTGATCCTAACAATACAACGATTTGATTCAATATGAATTAAAAAAAATAAAAAATAATTAAACTATATTCTTGAGGCAATCTAATCAGTATACTATTTTATAAACAGACTCACCGTTGTTATTACGTCCCTGTTTAACTTCTCTAAACGCCGAACTAACAATAATGCTCGAAATACTCTTATTATCATATCACATTCCCAATGCACAAGAGAAGACGGATTAAATAAAATAAAAATACACTAGACTATATGCAGGTCGTAAAGAAAAGAGAATAATATTACGAGAACGCATGAAACAACCTTTCAATAAAATCTACTTTTACTAGTGTAAATTTGAAACCGTGAAATATAATATAAATCCCTTTCAAAACTAGACCAAGTGTATGTGGAACAGATAATTTTCTTTTTGCGAATTTTTAATTTAATTTTTAATTGGTTTCATAAAGGGTGCTCTTATTGATTGGTTGTTTCACACCTTTTCGGGATGTTGTACACTTGTACTCTACTCCAAATAACCTGTAGATATTTTAACAAAAATATAATATACATGTATATTGAGAATCCCTGTAGGAACAACAGATCTTATTTCATGCTTTTTAGTACGTTCTTATAATAAAATCTGATACGAACTGTCGTAATTCATTCAAATAAAATTAGAAAGTATAACATTATAACACAGTTTTCAAAATTGCAATAAAAGGCATATAAAATTCTCCATCATCCGGAATTCCGGAAATAGCACCGCTGCCGTCCATCGTAAACATCACCCTACCTACAAGATTTATGAACGCCTCTACTCTACTCAGATCTCGCAACATTACAAAATTCGTCGAACACGCTCATAGGCGAAGTCCGTCATCATAACTTTAAAAAAATACGTAATTATGGAAGGCACTAAGAAAAAATAAACTAGCTATAATAATAAACTAATTATCAGACGAAAATGTCATAGAATTAGCGACTTCCGCGTAAGTGGCAGAGGCGATTATGCGCTTCTATCTGTTTCTCGATTCTGGAAATCGGGTGATTAGCCGGACCAGTTGATAGTTTGCGGGGAACGCTTAATGCGCCCGCGCACCTTCTGGGAAACGAAAGCGAGATAGCCGCTAGTGGGAAACGCGATTATCGTAATAACCTCCCGGAACGAAGGCCCTTTTCCGATCTCTTTGTAAATACTTGCAGGTAAACCATTGTTGGTTAATAAAGTCCTCGCACGCTAACCAAATTTTCATAATTCGTGTTCAAGGAAATTGTTAAATCACAGTGTTTCCACAGTGTTACGTAACATAATGTTTGTTGTGGCTAGGCACATTTTTTTACCCATAAGGGAGTCTGGGGAATTAAAATTATATATAGTAGGTTAGGTATTATGATATACGTCATTAAGTATTATTTTCTGGGAAAGATGCAATGATTTTACCATTATTCATTTCTTGATATGGCAATCATAACAAGTAAGTATCTCTACTTGGAATCTTAAGTTGGAAAAGTAATCATGTGGTTATAAAATTAGTCATAAGGATTCCCGACTGAATATTCTAAACAACTTAGGCTTACAAATAACGTATTAGGTATTACGCGTTTACAATATATCTGGTGCAGATATAGGCAGACCCACTCATCAGGATGACAACCTCATTTCGCGTGATTGCGATGATTAAGCAGATTATCGATTACATAATGAAAGGAGGCGTAATAAGCGGTTATAAAAACATCCTTGTCTCTTATATAGTGATAAATCGATTATCCTGTAGTAAATGGAAATTGATGGCTACGATTATATGAAGAGTTGTTTTGTTAGTAGTAGGGGTGACAAGTGATATTATTCAAGTTTTCGAACAGCATTGTATTCGCAGATTATATACTGAGCTAATGTGCCATGTTTCTTTTAAAACAATACAAAAATGCAATTACTTAAGTGCTGTGTGATAACTAGTGATAAGAAAAGAACTATCAGTTTTATTTATTTAGTTCTTTTTCTTCACTGTGCTGGCAACCCTATATGAAAATAAAAATATTTGCTTGATCTTGTCGTCGCCTCCAAATGGGTGTTTGTTTCGCGCAATTCGGAGAAAACAGGCGCAGTGGTGAATGGAAATTGACGCGCTATCCTGTATGTAGCCAATAGAAAGTAGCAACTATACTTTACGCTTATAGAGTCGTGCTGCGCTCCGAGTCGCCAAAGCCGGCGAAGAAGATTATTCTTCAGGTTTCAAGACTGGTGTTCTGCTGCGTTTACTGATGGAATCTAATCGTATTTTTTTGTAAATGGATTGCTGTCGATCTTCCATGGCCATTATAACCTGACATTTGTAAACGTTCAAAAACTAAAGATTTCTCAAGTAGTGATTGAACATCGAGGGAAGATAGCATTGCGTAAGCACAACCTCTCCAACTAGTTTCTTCGCGGCATTTGATCGTAACTACTCGTGACGTAATGGAATGTGGAGCAGGTTAAGTCGCCGTCGTCAGTCCCAGTCGCTGCCGCTGTCGGAGCGCTGCGGGGAGGAGTCCCCCGGCTCGGGGATGACGCCGGCGAGCGTGTGAAGCACTGAGCCGCCGGCGGCCGCTCGCTCGGCGCCGGAGATGCCGCGCCGGCGCATCGACAGCTTGGCGTGCAGGTCCGCCATCAGGTCACCGGTCGGTGCCGGCTTGGAATCCTGGTTGACAAACGAAATACATGGGTCAAGTAGAGTTGTTGGTAGTGGCTTGTAAGGCAAACAGTCTCAAAAGTCAAAGAGATAAGGGGACAATAGGAGGAATGTCAGAGACACTGAACTTATCTGCTTATGTGTAAATAATGATTTGTATGTTTGTAATTTAATGTTTTTGTAAACATCAGGCCTAATCCTAGCAGTGTGTAGATACGGGCTATAAATGATGATGATGATGATGATGATGATGATGATGATGATAATGATGATGATGATCAAAATGAAAACAATTATAGGTACGAAAACACTAAAAAATCGTAATTTTTAACATACACTCAGGGGCACATCTAACCGCCCACCCTGTTATATTCATACGAACAGTCTCACTTTGCGACTCTATATCCTCCTGAGACCCCCGGTATCACCTATGATACTAGCAAGAAAAAAAAAATTCTGCGCCAATTAGCGACATATGCTTAAACTACCGTGTAAATTATAAACTAGATAGTAGCACTTGTCATTAAAAAATGTGTGTGGCGTGATTGGACAGTTTTAGTGCTGATGGGAGATATTTGAGTTTTACTATTTTTTCGTGTACCAACATGGCTGCTAACCAAAGAGGTAAATTTTTATTTAAAGCATATTTATGGGGAATTTTTATTGTTTTCCGTAAATTAGATGTTGATTATGTATTTTAGGATAAAAAAGTAATAAAAATTTGCTGTTTAGTTAATTAATTAAGCAGTTTTTTTCATGATATCATAGATGATACTTTGGGCACTCAACACATGAAATTTGCTTTTTTTATGGTTTGAGAGATCTTCAAATATTGGAGTTTCTAGTAAACTTTGATGCCTACGACTAAGAAGAAATTAACGATGAAGAAGTGGATAAAAATCTAGAGATAAACGTGAACGCGACCGACGAAGACCTGGGACCTCGTGAATCTGAAACCGAGTATGAGGAGTCGGATGAAGAACCCCTATCCAACTTTGCTGACTCGTCTCGTGGTGGTGCTGGTAGGCGAGCTATAATAATATAATAATATAATAATAATAATAAATAATAATAATAAATAAATAAATAATAATAAATAATCGACCTATGACATGGATTCGTTCAGAGGCCTTTGACAATACTCTAGATACCGATCCGCCGATAAAAGAACAGCCTCTTCTCAAAAGTTTTCGAATACTTCTCAAGATAGGTATATAAATCTTAATAATTTTTTTTTTCAAGTAAGTATAACTTGCACGAATATTTCTAGCGTCAATAGAACTGGTAAATCACTAAATACTGCACCTGATGAAGTAAGATCTAGAAGTATTCTGGTTCTTCCAAGGATTAGAACGTTTTGGGCAGTAGAAACAAAAGTGAAGCTTATTGACGAAACTATAGCATGAAATAAATATTTCAACATCAGATCAACCCTCAAAGTAGTGGACGACCATCATGTTTCTACATCAATGAGAGAGGTCGATCGATTTGTGTGTCTCAAGTTGAGAAGGCTTACAGAGAAAATCAATAAGAGAAATTTGTAGCAATCGATAAGCAAATATAATATCAAATAGCAGGCATAACAATTTTCCATTTTTTTTATTTTGCAGCTTGTTCAGCGTGGATAGGATACCAACATGATGCCGTGAAATGCGGGCTTCCCCGAAAACAAAGTATGCAGTATCTGGACTTTAGATGGACTTGACTAAACAATTGATTTACGGTGGAGCAATGCCTCTGTTAATCACACAGTGCTCAAGTCCCTCTCTGGATCGCCCTACATGCAACAGCCCAAGTTAAAGTCCAAGGTCATTTATGATTGCAGAAACAGAAGGTTTACCGGCGGTGCTCTTCTAAGAAGCGCAGACTTGTGGAACCTATGCCCCACACATCTAAAAGAATAAAAGTGGCACCACACTTACCTACCTGTTTGTGACAAAGAAAAGAAATATATGTAATCAAAGTGTCGATCGAAGAGTTGTAGCCAACTTACTTTTGTAAAATCATCCACATGTAACATTTCTTTGTTTTAATGTTAATAGAAACTGCTTTTATGAGTTTTACACTTCAACAAATAATTCCGAATAAATCATAAAACAGTCACCTTTTGGTTTCATTCAGACCCATAGTATCATCTGTGATACCCCCTACCTTAGGGCTCTGGGGATCCTGGAATTTTTTTTACTATTTTTCTCATAATTTTAATGCTACAAATAACATATATACCAAAAATCATCAAGATCCTACAAAATTTCATACCTTGGGTCTCAGGAGGATATATAAAAATGTCAATACATTTCTGCAAAGATCTGTATGCTAATGTTTAGGTTAAGCGTTCGACTGTCCAATTAGCATTTTAAAAGAGTACCGAAACCATTACATTTGTCCATAGAGGCAGAACAATGAATGCTTCATCACATTCCATACAATGTGATATGGCAATAAAGTAATGCTTTGCTTAAACGAAGGTTTGGAAACGGGAAGAAATTTTAACTATTCAAAGTGCTAATTGGACAGTCGAACGCTTAACCTAAACATTAGCATACACAGATCTTTGCAGGAATGTATAGACATTATAATGTTTAGAGTCGCAAAGTGAGCCTGTTTGTATGAAAATAACGGGGTGGGCGGTTAGATGTGTCTCAGAGTGTAGTATGTCTCATAATATTTTTAGAAAGACCTCTTTATGCCTGGGTAAATACTGTATTGTTTACCGAAAGACAATAATCGATTCCTAGACCTAACCGACGAATGAACCGGCGAATGAAACTAAAATATTTATTATATCACTTGCCAGCTTATCATGAGTGGCAGCGAAAGGTCAATGGCAATGATACGTAGTATGTTTGTTGTACTTATGTGCGGAGTGCGCACAAATAACAGGGCCGCTTTGTAGGCTAGGGGAGCGGCGCCCTGACGGGTTTCTAAACGTGTTCCGGTCTCCGATCATAGACACCGTCGCGTTCCTCGAGCTATATGTATTGTAAATAACTGCAGCACATATCTATTACCTATGACAGAGAATTTTATTTTTTTCTTGGAATAAAATTGCTTTGATCGTTGGATTTTACAGCGTAATAGGAAGGGTAGAGTTGTTGTTTTCAAAGAATTATTTAAATCTGCAAAATAGCGGCGACCTAAAATGGTTCGACTTACTTTTATTATAGTTGGTCGTAAGGACGCGGTTCGAATTATTCAAAATAAATATAAAACAAAAAATGGACATGACATGTGACCGTACTCAAACCAGGGTCACGGTCGCACATGCCTTAGTGGATTTTTTATAACCATTAAACGCTTTATTGCATATAAAATGTTTTATGATGATGACACAAAAACAATACACAGAAAGACATGTATAAAGATGAAACTTATCACACTTCAAAATATCTCTCTACATTGTGCATTGTAAATTCAAATATAAATTGTATTACATTTTTTTTTATAGTTGAGTTTAGTTTATTATATGGGGTAGGTAAAGATTTTTATGAATACAAATTAATATTAAAATAAATAAGAATAATTCATCCAAGAACCGACTTGAAAAGTTTTTGTTTTTTACACAAACACATTTAGTTAACACAACTACACTAAAAGTTCGTAAAATTATCTTTAATCAGTCTTTTAAAAGCCATTGTGCAGTTAGATCAAATTAGTTTTCATCATCATCATCATCATCGGCCCATCTTAGTCCACTGCTGTACATAGGCCTCCCATAATGAGCGCCATAGCGCCCTGTCCTCAGCTTGACGCATCCAGCATCTGCCTGCAGTCTTTCGCAGGTCATCATCCCACCTGGCCGCAGGTCGTCTTACACTAATATCCTAAATGAGTTTTTAAATTAATAAAACATCTTCAACACAGCTAAAGCTATTTTGCACTGAGTGAAACTTTCCCAGAGTGCCTAGTGTGCATTTGTTTACGATCCGTATTCATCCGATTACGTTTACGAAAACGAAAATTAGTATGGCATTGAAGCAGCGCCTCCTGGCGACATATGAAAAGAGTTACAATTTTGCCATACGTTATCGTTTTCGTAAACGTAATCGAATGAATACGGATAGTAAACAAAACTCACACTAGGCACCCTGAAGTCCTTTCTATAAACACAATTACTAGATGACAACGCCAAGTGCATGTTTTTCCTCTATCAAATGAACTCCTTGGAATGAGATAATTAATTTATACTCCTCCTTGGGACTGTTTTGACTTTACAAAAGATCTTTACGCGGAAAGGTACCGAGTCTTTCACAAATGCGTTCTTGAAATACACTTGGGGCAAATTTAAATAACATATCATCACAATCATGTTCGTAGAATTTCTAACCTTACTACAACAGAGTAGAGATTATAATGGGGCCATGCCAATTCTATAAATAAAACATTTGTAAAACTCGAAGACGTACAGCAACAACCTGGTTTTTCAAGATGACAAACAGATTTTCATACTCGTGCCGAATAAATTGGCTTTCCTCTTCAAGACACTTTGATAGTTTATTCCAATATATATAACAAACGAGTTTTTGGTTATATTTTAAATTGTTTGTTTATTTGAATTGTTTCTATTATTCGGAATCTACATCGGTCAACATAATTGAAATTTGCCAACAATAAACACAACAACAATAACCCAAAAACCATAACACCTAAGCGATTCTTTCTCATTGTTCATTCATTAGTAAACCAGCTACTGTTTCATTGGTAACAAAAAAAAACATCCTACACAAATATTCTTCATGTAAAATATCAAGCCGCCCCGCTTGCTAACCCTGTCGTAATGTATACTATAGCCAAATTCGATAAAGAATGTTTACCAACAAAGCGTTGCCAAGCAACCAGTGACAGGCATGTATTGACAACGATGACAAGGAAAGATTTTACGTAAAAGATGTACTTTTATTAAATATTGTATGAATAATTTAAAAACTAAAAAACATAGTACAATCATAGCTTAGTTTTAACCTATTTGAGTGAATATATTAGCTACTTTGAAATAATTAAAAAACTGCACTTGAAGATTCAATAATTTATTTATTACATAAATTAGTCAACTGCTGTTACAATCCAATTTTCTTTAACGTCAATTCAATTTGTTCATGAATGTTTGTTTTGCATTGCAAATGCACTATTTACGCTGCAGATTTTAGAGGTAGTAAGATAATCGACCTCATATGGATACTAGTGTCATCTTCATTTGGAATGCTAGTTTGTAATAACGGAATTGTTTAGAATACCTCAATTTTAGTAATGACATTTGTTTAATAGGGTTATCCAAAAACACAAAATCTATCCAAGGGTTATCCAAGTGAAAATATTAACGTTTTTTTTACGATCTTCGTATTATAACGTTTTTACCGACGTTGAGCGACAGTGAGATGTGTAGTGAGAATAATAAGTCTTACAATATCTTTTATGTAAAATGTAGTAATCAAGTAATAATACGAAAAACACAAAAACATTTTTGCCCAGATTTGTGAGGACCTTAATTTGGTTTGTTTACATTTATACTTTATCGAGTTTGTCCTCTATGCGACCCGCCTTCAATGCCGGCCGGCACAACGCGAACAAAGGAAGATCGATTCGAGAAACATACGGCCTTCCATGCAGACGTCACGCACTCCCGGACCGCCCATAGCCAAATCCTGCATTACAATTTAGCAAGTAGAACTAGCGGGAACAATTAGGCTCTGTTTACTAAAGCACGTTTCATACTAGGAGTAGCACGAATTTCATTAAGGCGTCCATACCATATGCCAACACGCGTTGTATGTGTTTAGTGTAAACCACACGGAAAAAAATGCTCGCGGAAAAAGTTTTCTTTCAAGAATATTTTTATTCTCAGGAATATTGTTTAATGTCAAATAAAAATTTACTTGAACTAAAAATAATGTCTTAGTCCAACCGAAATGATATTCTCCAAGAAAAACAATATTATTCTCATTATATTTACTAGAATCAAAACAATTATTATCTTTTTAAGAAGTTTTGAGTCTTGTCTGAACAATAAGTTACTTTTTTGAACTAAGAGTTTTATGTGTTTCAATATAAAACAACATATTCTAAGTTCAAGAGCCTTTAATATTTTGAACCAAAAGTTGTACCATTTACTTAAACTAAAAACAATACATCATTAAAATAAAATCTCATTTTCTTCCTATAAGTAATTGACGATTCACATAATCTGAAAGCAGGAATGTTTTCTATGAAAAAAAATATTTTTTGTTCTAAGAAGAATAGATTTAATGTAAGAAAATAACGGATTTGAAAGAAGAATCTAAAATGATTCGAAATAAGATAGACTTACATTTTGTAGTAATACAATAAATGTTTGGTTTAAGAAGAGTTTGCTTTTGGGTAAGTATATAGTTGCATTGACGTAAGAATCTAAATTAGTCAAGTAAAGGTAATCAAAGGTTTTCAAAAGAGACATTTTTGTTTTGTGGAAAGAAGTTATGGTGTTGAACTAGGAATCTAAATTGTTTTAAAATAAGATATACTAACGTGTTTCATTAATAAAATATATGCTTGGTTTAAGAAAAGTTTGTTTTTAAGTAAATAAAAAGTTGCATTGACGTAAGAATCTAAATTGTTCAAGTAAAGATAGTCAAATGGTTTCGAACAAGACATTTTTGTTTTGTGGAAAGAACTTATGGTGTTGAACTAGGAATCTATATTGTTTCAAAATAAGATAAACTAACGTGTTTCATTAATAAAATATATGTTTTGTTTAAGTAAAGTTTGTTTTTAAGTAAATAAAAAGTTGCATTGACGTAAGAATCTAAATTGTTCAAGTAAATATAGTCAAATGATTTCGAACAAGACATTTTTGTTTGGTGGAAAGAAGTTATGGTTTTAAACTAGGAATCTAAATTGTTTCAAAATAAGATATGCTAACGTGTTTCATTAAGAAAATATATGCTTGGTTTAAGAAAAGTTTGTTTTTAGGTAAATAAATAGTTGCATTGACGTAAGAATCTAAATTGTTCAAGTAAAGATAATCTAATGATTTCGAACAAGACATTTTTGTTTTGTGGAAAGAAGTTATGGTGTTGAACTAGGAATCTAAATTGTTTCAAAATAAGATATACTAACGTGTTTCATTAAGAAAATATATGCTTGGCTTAAAAAAAAGTTTGTTTTTAGGTAAATAAATAGTTGCATTGACGTAAGAATCTAAATTGTTCAAGTAAAGATAGTCAAATGATTTCGAACAAGACATTTTTGTTTGTGGAAAGAAGTTATGGTGTTGAACTAGGAATCTAAATTGTTTCAAAATAAGATATACTAACGTGTTTCATTAAGAAAATATATGCTTGGTTTAAGAAAAGTTTGTTTTTAGGTAAATAAATAGTCGCATTGACGTAAGAATCTAAGTTATTCAAGTAAAGGTGATCAAAGGTTTTCAAACGAGACATTTTTGTCTTGTGGAAAGAAGTTATGGTTGTTAAAGTAGAAATCTAAATTGTTTCAAAATAAGATATACTAACGTGTTTTATTAAGAAAATATACCTATGTTTGGTTTAAGAAAACTTTGTTTTCAGGTAAGTAAGTAAATAGTTGCATTGACGAATTAGTTACTAATCTTCTTCCAATGTTTATCAATCACATTTCTGTTGCTGTGTAATTTGTGTCTTTTGTCCCACAATGGTGGTTTAGCAAAAACGAATGCTATTAAAACTTCGCAATCCAAATCCATTTTTACGACGACAAGAGGACACCCTTTTTTTTAACGTTAGGGGAATGCCTTACGCATACCCGTCCGCCGGGGGACGGCCTGGGTTATGTCGGACTCTCCTACTGGGAAGGTGGCCCAGTGGAATACCGACTAAATCCCTAACGGCTCTCCCTCATCGTCCATTGGTGGGGGGACTAACTGGCTTGAGGCCTTCTACACTTCCCCCCGGACGGGGCCCGCCTGTGCGGCGGGCTCTACGGTTCCTCTCCTGCAGGGGAGGGGGTAGGGTACAGCCGGGAGCGCCAGCCGTCCCTACCGCAGAAAAGGTGGGTGCAGTGCCAACGCCGGAACCCCCGTTCCAGCGCGGCGCCTCTTCTGCAGAGAGGGGGGAGATATCTGTCAATTGGCAGCATCTGACAGCATTGACAGCCTATAGTGCAATGGCCTCCTCCTCCGTCGGGGCCGCCAAGATGTTAGTGGTCGGCCCGGCAGCCGCTTTAGATGTGGTCGGCTGCTGTTTCACCTTAGGGTTGATCCGGGGAGGACGGCAGTTCCTCCCACCCATTATGTGCTCAGCGGGTTTGGCTGCGGCAGCACATACCGCGCAGTGCGGTTTACCCGCTGAGCACGCAGACGTTTGGTGGCCCTTTTGGCCACACTTAAAGCAGAGGTCATCTCGACCCTCGGCCGCCGGGCAGTGGGGGCGAGTGTGTCCGAGCGCGAAGCATCGGAAGCGCCGGAGGGGCCCATCCTCCAGTGCTCTCACCCCCACGGAGGACCAGCCGATTCTCAATCGTCCGGCCGCCACGACCAGTTTTGCCCCGTGGTGGGGACCCTGGCAGTAACCTGCGACTCGCCCCCACGGCCGGGGCGGATCTCCCCGACCAAAATTTTGTGGCTGGTGCCTCCGACTTCACCCACCCGTACTGCGACGTCCGTCATCGTGACGGTTTCGTCCAGTTCCGTCAGCAGTAGGGTGGTGTATTTATAGGCGCGGGTGACGTTCGCCAGGCCCTGGGTCGCTTCCGCCATCACCTAACAAAAGGCGTCGGCCTGTGGGCCGCTCTGCGCGCCGGGGAGCTCGAATTTGCGAGCCCCCGTTTGCGTCACTCGGACGCGCATTGGTGGCATCCCCAGTGCTGAGATGTCACCGATTGCCTTCCGGGCCCAGGAGAGAACCGACATGTATGTCTCTCCCTTGTCCTCCGCTTCTGGGTTGATGGTGACGATCACCGAGGAGGAAAAAGAGGACACCCTTGCGAATGCTTAGACCCGTACCGATAGGTAAGTACGGACCCGTACCGATTGTCAGTATCTACTTCAAAAATACATTCTTTAGGTTTGTACCCGTTGAGATTTCGTCTGAATAATTATTTTACCCGTACATAAAAGTACTGTAATGGTGTTGAGACGGAGACCCGAAATGAAACAATGTCTTGCGTTTAATGAATCATCTTTATCCTCTAGTGTATCATCTTAAATACTAATTAACATCACATTTATACGTGACTAGAGGAAGGACGCCTTGTCAATCAGGAAGACCTTAATTATCACGTACTATTGAGTACGTGCTGATAGTGTAATTCACTATATCACACCTCCCCTGAAAAGGCTAGGCATCCCTTCCCTGAAAAGTAAACTCTTATTTTCTAAATATCTTAGTCCTATTCTTATGAACTATATATTCTTTATTATTCTTTAATATTTTTACATTAGTACCTAGCTCTTCTAAAACTTCAAATGGACCTAAATACAAGTCATTCAATTTATTATAATTTTCATTCTTATACAAGAGTAGATCACCTTTTTTGTAGTGTACTTCCTTACAATCTAAATCATAATTAGTTTTTCTACTTTGTTTTGATATTAATAAGTTGTTCCTGGCATCATTATGAGCTTTTTGCAATCTAAATTTTAACTCCGATGGATAATTGTCGTATACATATAAGGGATCAACTTTACTAACTAAATTACTAGGTACGTTACATGTTTTCCCAAAAACTAGTTCATAAGGGGAGTATTTGGTACTAGTATTTACAGAATTATTATAAGCAAAGCACCAATATGGTATCCAGGTACTCCAATTTACCGACTGATTCTGTGTTTGTATTCTCAAGTAACATCCGAGATGTTTGTGCCAGTTTTCTAGCGAACCTATACTCTCATGATGATAGGGTGTTGAATTTAACTTATCAATATTTAGCAATTTACATACTGTTTCTAACGTGGAATTAATAAATTCCGTTCCACAGTCAGTCGCAATAACCCTGGGAGTACCATATCGTAAAATAAAATTTTCAGTAAAAACCCTAGCAACAGTTTCAGCTGACTTATCAAGTATTGGGTAAGCTTCTACAAACTTTGTCAATTCGCATTGTATTGTTAATATGTATTTATTACCCAAATTATCGACCTCCAACGGCCCCACAATATCTAAATATAATTTTTCAAAAGAAGTAGATGCTGTAGTGGTTATTACCATTTTCTCTTTATTATTTTTATTACAAAATTTCTGCTTTTGGCAATCTTTACAGCGAGTCACATATTCAGTTATGTCTTTTTGCATATTACTCCAAAAATATTTTTTTCGAATATTCTTAGTCATTTTATTTTTTTTATTTTATTATATTATATTATATATTTATAAACTATTGAGTACGTGCTGATAGTGTAATTCACTATATCACATACTGACCCGTACCGATTGTCAGTAGATAAGTACTTTAAAAGTGCATTCTTTATGTTAGCACCTTAGAGAAGTTAATACTATGTAGGTACCTACCTATGTCAAAAGGCACAATATGCTTTAAGTGCTTACTTAATTATTTTTATTTAAAAATAATATTTTTACGATAACGTGCTATATCCTACCTACACTGCCATCTACATACCTACTTAATTACTTACCTATTTTTCGAGAATAACCTCTGTGACAAATGGACGGAAAGAAAAAACCCTAATTATCTTACGTACCTATGCAGGTATTCCCTTTCCTATTCCAAAAAGATTTAAATAGTACTTACCTACATCAGAAATATTTTTTTGTGATTAAAAATTTTCGTATAGGTACTGTACAGCCTACGTAATACCTATTTATTGCTATGGCAGTGCTACCTAAGTAGATGTAATTTGGTAACTACCTACCTACCTTTTAATTTTATAACATTTGAAAATGATTATCAAAACATTAATAATAATACATCTTTCAAGAATCACGACTTTGATTTAAGACTCGTTATTCTTAAACCAAATCCGTGTTTCTTGAAATATATGCTACGTCACAACACTCACAACCGTCTTCAACTAAAAGGAACGAGTGTTGCAATTTCAATATCACAAGTCACAAATCCTTTTTAAAAGTAGGTAGGTACCGGATATCTATCTGCCTAAATGCTATCTACTTTAATAGAGGATTTATAGCAAGTGTGTAGATAAAATTAATAATGGTCGAATTTCGACCACTGGGCGACCACTAGTTAAACATTTATATAATTACATCTTTCAAGAATCACGACTTTGATTTAAGACTCGTTATTCTTGTACCAAATCCGTGTTTCTTGAAATTTATGCTACGTCACAACCATTTTCAACTAAAAGAAACGAGTGTTGCAATTTCACAAACTGTTTCCCCAATTTTTGGGAGTATGTTTAACATGTTTATACCAATCTGTTTTTATGGGCACGATGTTCGATTCATTAGTGTTTAAATAAAGTTGGTACAAAAGCCATTCGTTCCGTTTGGTAGTAATGAACTTAAATAATAAAAAAAACTATTTGGAGAACTTAGTGGAAAATACTAAGGCCATTAAAAAATTAAATTGTTACAAACTGGAAAAACATGAGTACATTCACGACATTTGATACATTTGTTTAGATGCTCAAATAGAACACATAAAGCACATAAACATTGACCATCTCGCCAGCGACATAATGCAGTAAAGCTTGTCCACTCTGGAGTCGCGCATCATTTTAGAGTGGATAATCTCTACCGAGTTTTTTTTAACCCAACCCAACCACTTTTAAAAGGCAAAATATGGATTGTATGAAAAAGAGAAAAAAGTTCAGGGTAATATTACCCAGTCATTTTAGTAAGAAACTTTTCATTGTTTCGTTTACATTCCTAAAGTAAACGCCATCTTTACTAAAATATTTGTGCTGGTTTTTATGTCAACTGCATAGAGGCCCTATTTGCGAAACTGCGAGCGAACGCACGCGCTGGGATTTTCAAGTAATTGTGGCAATGGGGCGGGCAACTGTCAAAGTGGCGCTAGTAGCGCAAAGACCAATAACAAAGCAGTTTTTGTATGAAATTTGTAGAAAATTCATAATTGAGGACGACTACCAAGGAAATGCCCAGGTGTTGTGTACCAAATTGTAAAGAAACTGGAGGCCACCAGTTTCCCCGAGATGAGAAACTTCAAAAATTGTGGCTCTAAGCAATAAGGCAAGTAAAGTTCAAACCTAAAAGCGGGGCGAGAGTGTGTCATAAACATTGCGGTGGAAGTTCCATTGAGGGCTCGTCGTCCACAACTTCAGCCTGCCCAAAATTGAAGTTTTGGACATATCACTCTAATCTGTAATTTAAAAAGGATATTTGAAATCATTCAGACCGTATTTTTAAAGAGTTTGAGGTTATATTCAAACTATTTAAAAGTACGGAAAGATGAAGTTTCATGTTTTCAATTACTATTAAATGTTCAAGAAACTATAAAGCAAGTTTTATGACCTAAAATGGAAAAAATGTGAAGAAATTCATGGAATACAAAAAACCCTTCAATTGGGTCTGCTTTCCTTCCACGTAAAAAAGGCGCTTCTTTCTCTTAACTTTACTATCAGCTCGCATATTTTCCAAGTGGAATACATGTTGTAAGTTGGAAAAATATCAAGAAATAACGTATTAAGAGGATCGAAGCTAACGTCACAAATAAACATGGGTTCATGCAGTGGTGGCGCCATCTGAGATTAGCTTTCACTTGCCAGCCCCATTGGGGATTTGACTTCAGCTTTAGGGGTAAATATCTTTGGGAGTAGTAACCCTGGAAGGAACGTTGGCTCGCTCAATTCGCTCATGCTCTTGCGTCGGTGCGTGCGTGCGGTTTGCGAAACTGCGAACCCCAGTTGTTTTGTTAATCATTATTTGAATTTTAAGGCCGTCTGCAACTAGTATTGCGAATAAACATTTGAGTTGGGGTATTAATAGTTACTGTGTTGTGTTTTTCAAGTAAGTATCCTAGGCATGAAGAACAAAGTAGGTACCCAACCGACATGTTTGTTCTAGTGTTAAATAAGTACTTAAAGCTTTTTATTTCTAGATGGACGACACAGAAAATCCAGAGCCGGCCACAGATGTTCTTTTACGATCATGGGATGTTCCAGAAAAAATTATTGACCGATTTCAAGGTAAATAGTATTCTCAGTGATGGTAGGTAGGTACCATAATATTAAACCTTATTTTCGGTTTATTCCCGCTGCTTGTCCACACGAGGTGGACAGTGTCACAACTTTTCTAGGTGTTTACTGAGGGTGGTTGGAGCGTAGCCTTAGGGGCGCTACGGCGTGAAGACTTAGCAAAATTTTGCCAAAAAAGTGTTATTTGCGCAAATCGTATAAGTTCTCGATTCTATCGTTCAAAACACCTAAATATAAGGATAAAAGTGTCTTGGTATTTTTTGTCTCCGACTAACCGTTCGTAATAACGATGTCGAATGGATCCATCCATAGGTTAGGATAGGTTAGAAACGTCTTTTTTTCATAGTGCCCCTAAGCCTAAGACGACACTCTGACCCTGAGGGTATGTATTGTCGGTCGGTGGGTCGTCTTAAGGGCGGCAGACCTTGTACCTATACTTATTAAGGATATCTTTATTTTACAGAAAATGAAATTAAACTTAATCAATTAAGGCATCTAAGCGAAGAAATTCTGAAGGAGCTGTGCCCACTAATAGGCCCCAGAATACTTATTAAATCAAAATTGAATGAATATTTCACAACACGTCATGTAAGTTCAATCATTATGTATTATTAAATATAATTACCTACTCATCTTTATTCTTTCTAGTACCAGTAGAATTTTATTTTATCTATCTAAGTAGGTAGGTACTAGCTTCCTTGTTCACATTCAAAGGATTTTTTACTTTCTACTGTGCAAGCAGAACATCAGTTGATTACTAACTGACCTTTTCAAAATAGGATTAGTAGTTTTTTGTGACGCTAGAATAAACTGATAGTAAATACTCGTATAAAAAATGGTTTCACATTTAGCTGGTTTATTCTGATTATCACCTTGAAAACTGGTGAAATGAGCTGGCATTCACGGTGAGATGTTTAGATGCAGAATGACAGTGGCATATTATGTACTAATTTTCAGACGGATACTGCTACTACAATAACAACATTGAGTGATGCGGATCTGAGCGACTTGGATAATATATCAGTTGAAAGTTTATTTTCAAATGTACGGCCACCTTTCCCAGACTTTGATTTAAAAACACTTCTCAGCACTTCTCCATGTGGAAACAATATAATAACCTACTACAACTCGCATCACACACTCACCGCTAAGCACAGAAACCAGTTGGTGGATATCATTGTGAGGCACATATTCACTAGGATTGTTAACCAGTAAGTTGTTTCACTTTATCTTATAAACACATTGTAGAATATGTTAAGCCATGAGGTCTAAGTGTAAATTGACCGAATCCTTTATGGTGACCTTGAAAAAATTGCTCACAAATTTTAATCCTTTCAGTAAAATTACCCAAGAAGAGTATAACTTTATCACAGGAAAAATAATTGTCCTATTCCCTAGGGAGAACAGCGGAACATACTTTGTTCCACCAGTAAAAAAAAATGAATCTTTTTCTGGGAAACCATTGTTTGCAAAAGGAAAGTTAGTAGATAAAATAAGAAATACTTTGTACAAATCAGGCGAGAAAAGAAAAAGTAAGACAGAAATAGAACAAGGTGAAAGTGTGAAAAAAAACAGATATTTAGAAGAACTGAAAGGTTTTTTTTACATTACCTACGTATAAAGTACAACAAATAATTTGTAGTTTTAGATAATGTTGTATGTAGAATAGAAACATTTAATAGTTGACAAGCGCTTGTTATGCATGTGTTTACAGGCAAAGTAAGTATATTTAATTAAGGAATTGTAAAGAAAGCATAGAAAAATATATAGGTCATGTGCGTTCCACTGATGCCCATGGCATCTACATATTTATCAACATCAAGTAATAATGCTTCAGTCACCAAACAATACCAGTTAGTAAAAATGTCGCTTGGTATAAAATAACCATCTCACATGTATTGTCTGCTCTCCTAGTATATAATGTGATTAAATTATTACTAAATAAATAATAAAAATGATTAATTAATATTAGTAATTGAAAATAATAAAATACAAAAGAGAATTAAATTGAACGCTATTGGTATTTAAACATGTTTTAATCTTAACTACATTTTACCTAATAAGTCTTGAAAATTAAAACTGGTTACACTCACAAGCGCAAACACACATACATACACACACACATAAACACACATGGGCTCACAAGAGCACTCAAGCATTATTTGCATTATTGTTCCTTTTATACTTACTTATTATTTTACATGAGCAATAATTTATAGACTGGAAATATACTATAATAATAATAGGTATCACAATGGAGTAAGATCCTGTAGGTACATGTTTTAAACCTTGGTATAACGCGGGGTTAGATAAATTACCATTAGAATTACTGCATATCGACCGGATCACCTTTTATTTTATCATTTTATCACCATCTCATCATGCTTATCTCAGCTTTTTCAATGCAGAGACCTCACTCTGTCTACTGTAAGTATAGTACTTATCCACCTGTAAATTTATTTTTCAGACAAGCAAGAAGATAAAATTGCATTCTTAAGAAACCATTGCGAACCCTGGGCTCAAGTTATTGAATACTGGCTTTCAACCTATCCTCTAAGAGAATGCTCCAGCAAACCTAGTGTGGCAGAATTTTTAGAAGAATGGAATATTCTAAACGACCCAAGGGGTGAGGTGTTGGTAAGTATTCTGCATTCCTAAACATTTTAGAAGAGGTTTATTACATTTACTTTGGTTCACCTAATAAAGATCAGGATTCAGTATTTTATTTATTGTTAATATATCTTAAATTTTTGTTTTTTTATTGGTCAGGTAAATAATAATACTGACTACGGCACCCTATGTGGTGCGGAGTATGACACACACTTGGCCTGTTTTAATTCATGTAAACTTATTTCAGATCAACCTGGATTTTGACCAAAAACACAAGGAAAATTCTACTAATTTTTATACAAAGTGGCATCCGTTCATCAACAAAATTATTAGTATCAAATTTAATAGTTCCAGAGATGACACGTTGGCAAGTTTATACGAAAATATAAGACAACAGCCTGATGATGGTAAGAAAATTTTTTTTTAAGAAAACAATAGTCTAATAAACCGCTACTAGTAGACAATGTTCCCAAAATGCTGACAGCATTGCCAAGTTGTATGGCAATGCTAATTCTTTGTGCAAAATAAATACCAGCATTTTGGTTACAATTGTTGATGGTAAGTAACATAATTTTATCCGTGTTTTAGGAAGTATATCAATAACCTACAGTATGTTTGTTAGTTTATTTCAACAGTGTCCATTTTTGTTTCAGATCAAAAAGTTCCAGAACAAATTAAGCTGCTTTGTTGCTTAATTCCTCCAAAAGGGAGATTAAACAAAAGAACAAAATTTTCAACACTAGAATGCATTGAAAATTTCTATGTTACTGTTGATGTAAGTTTACATAATTACAGAAAGTAGCAAAGTATGTAATAATATTATGAAATATCATTGAATCCACAATTGGATTCGATTTTCAATGACATAAAAAACGATCAATTAGGTGTACTATTAATATCGGCATTATTTGTTTGTAAATCCACTTTATACAACAATGCGTTTTGTTTCAGAGCTTCGGAGACATAGACAAAACAATTGAAAATCTACAAATTAAATCACGCATGCAAAAACAAACATTGCAACCATTTCTTATTAGCTGTGCGTCTCCTGGAACTGACAACCAGCGTCGTAAATATTATCTGGTCATCGACAAGGTGAAATACAGGTTTGATACTGCAACAAAGGCGTTTGACACGTTATTCAAAAGCTACCATACTCTCCACGCCACTTATCCAGCGGCTGCTGCGCATTTGTATTTGTTAGTACAGCGATGTGTTTACGGAATTGAAACAAAGTATGACAATGTAGTGCCATACATTTCAGATGTATTGTCCTTAGCTCAAATGTAGATTAAACCTTTATCCAAGACTTCCAACATGCTTAAGTGTCTAGAGTGTGGCAATGTATATGACAATTTTCAAACTTATTTCGTCCATTTACGTTACGCTCATAATATAACTAATTATTTCTTGTGCCCTGAAGAAAACTGTAAAAGACTTTATCATTCTAAAAGTGTATTAAAAAAGCATATTATATCTTACCATAATTATGTACTTGATAAGCAAAATACCACTTCTACTAGTAAGGTGCTAACTGAATGCGTTGATGCAGAAACAAAGACAGCATCTTGTTGTGAGAATTCAAAACAACAATTTGATGATAATATTTTTCCAGTAGTTCCAGATTTTGGTGAATATATATCAAAAGTGAATGATGCAGTTACAAAATTTATGACTGAACTACATAATATATCTAGTTTGCCCAGAAACGTAATACAATCTATTGTTAAACTAGTATCAAATTTAATTTTGTCAGAACCATTTTGCCTATTAAAAAAAACATTAAAAGATTCAAATGTTAGTTTGCTGATGATATCAACGCTGCAGGATGCATTTAATAAATTTAATACTGATTATAAAAGGACAACTTATTTAAAGAAACTAGACACTTTTGTTAAACCTGTTCCAAAAACAATTGGTGTCTCTCAAGATAGTAGAAGTGAACAAGGAAATGTAGTGATGGTTTTAAAAAACAGAATGTCGTATTTTATGCCTTTACGAGAATATCTAACAGTTTTTCTTGAAGTACCCGATGTACTGAAAACAATATTAAATTTTCAAAAAAATGTTACCGAAAATTCAAATGAACTGAGAAACATTGTAAACAGCACTTCTTGGAAAGAAACAATAAGTAATTGTGAAGAAAACATAATTCCCTTAACGGTTTATTATGACGATTTCGAGTCTGGTAACCCCTTAGGCAGCCATTCTGGCAGCCAAAAAATTGGTGCAGTTTATGTTACTATATCCTCGATTCCTCCAAATTATAGTAGTCGGTTGGAATATATTTGGCCGGTTCTATTGTTTTATGCGCAAGATCGAGTAGCCTTTGGTAATGAACCTACATTTAGGCCTTTGCTTGAAGAGTTAAAGTTTTTGTATGAAACAGGAATTTGTGTAAAATGTGATAAGTCTTCTAAAGCCACCGTAAAGTTTGCAGTAGGAATAATGTCTGGTGATAACTTAGGTCTGAACTCAATTTTAGGGTTCCATGAAAGTTTTTCTTCAAATAATTTTTGTCGTATTTGTACAACGCCCAAAGCACAAACAAAAGTAGATACTAAAGAAAGACCTGAAAACATAAGAAGGCAACATGACTACGACTCACATTGTGATAATGGAGTTGGTATTAAGCAAAAATGTATTTGGCATGATTTGAGTTATTTTCATGTTTATAATAACTTTACATGTGATGTCATGCATGATTTATGCGAAGGTATACTTCGATATGATATGTGTTTGATAATCAAACATTTTATAGACACCCAACGTTTTGAACTTGATAATTTGAATTCTAGAGTACAATATTTTACGTATTCAAAAATGGAAAAAAATAAGCCTCCACCGGTCCTAAAAAGACACTTGCTGAACGGCCAGATTATTTTCTCAGCTTCTGAAATGTTGTGTTTGGTTAGAAATTTTAGATATTTTGTAGGAGAATTCGTTCCGGATAATGAGCCAGTTTGGTGCCTTTACTTGTCATTATTAGAAATAACAGAAATATTAACTTCTCAGACTTTTACACCGCCGTTACTAGAGTACTTAAAAAACTTACTTGAAAGTTACATGGAAAATTTAATTGAAAAATTCAGTTGCTCTTTGAAACCAAAACATCACTTACTTCTTCACTACCCAAGAATTATTGAAAAGCTTGGCCCTCCTATACTTGCAAGTGCATTCAAGTTCGAAGCAAAACATAGAGAGCTCAAAAAAATTGCTCAATCGATGGCTAATCGCAAAAATTTGCCATTGACACTTGCAACTAGACATCAATTGACAATTTTTCAACGATTGCGTACTGGACTTAAAGATCGGATTAATTATGGTAAAAAAAAAAACATTATGGATGATACGTCAAACTTATACGATACATATGCTTTTGATTGTATTGAGTTTGTAGAAATAAATGGTTACAGCTATTCTAAAATTAATGTTGTATTGCGTGAGTTTGAGGAAGATATTCCAGTCTTTTACAAAATCAAACATGTGTTGATTAATAAATACGATCAAAAAGTCATATTCATAGGTACAGTTTTAGAAACACTAGGTTATTCTTCACATTACTTATCTTATCTTGTTAAGGAAACAAATGTTACAGAAATCGTTGACTTGCATGGTTGTTGTTGTGTGACGCCATATATAATTCATAAAGTAAATCAAAATATGTATGTTGGTGTAGAATGTTAATTCGGAACGCATCATAACTTCAGTCTGAAGAAAGAAAGTCTTCAGTTTCTTCGCTTAAGTGCCGTAAAAGTTTAATTTCTTTTTATGTAAAATAAAGACATCCTCATTAAACACTTTAGCATGTTGGAAGTTTGTTGCATAATGACCGATTCACACTCACCGGTAAGCCTCAGTGCCGTGTCAGTTCCGGCACAGTGTTTTCATACATTCTGACAGCAGTGTCAGTGACTAATGTGTCATAAACACTGTGCCGGAACTGACACGGCACTGAAGCTCACCGGTAAGTGTGAATCGACCCTAAAGGTTTAATTATCTTTTTGTAATAAGAAAATAATAATTATCACCTATAATCTTACGTGCCGTTGAACGCAGATAGCTCGCCATTCTATTTTATTTAAATAAGTAAGTAATGTTGACAGGTTGTTGTGCTAGCAAACTAATTAAATTGTATCATTCATTTTATATCATTGTAAAATGTAATAAAGATTTGTAAGAAGTGCTGTATAATTATAGAGTAAGTAAAAAAATAGCTTGGTTTTAGGGTTTTAAATGTTTTTTTTTTGAATGGCGTCATCATGTCAGGTACTGAGGGCCCCAAGGGGTGTTGATTGATTATAGCAGAGTGTCCCGGTATGATGGCTACCCTTAGTTGTATATGTATATTATTATGTATTGATATATCAAGACGGACTGAAGAAACAGTTCCGCAAGGCGGCAAAATGTATTCTGACGGAGTTATACATTTTGTCTCTCTATTGTTATTTACTGCTTACGGTAACTGTAAAGATAGCTTATAAGGTACCTGTAAGGATGAAAGAGGATAGGAGTTAAGTAAACTTCATCGTTAAATTTGAGAGAATAATTTTATTTTGTTTCTTTTCACATTCACAATCTAATTCGTTTTATTGTTACCAAATACTGCTTAGTAAGGTGTATGCTCCAACCAGCCCGCGAAATTCAAATTGCAAAAAACGAATTGAAGAAAAATTGAATTTCTTGGGCTACCCTGGATCATCTACCATAATAAAGATTTGTAAGTAGTTAGAGAGGAGAGAAGGTATTAATCAAGGCACTTAGTACATTTGCCTTTTGTAGAAGTTGCGATTTTAAATATTGTTACTAACTAATCGATGGTTACAATTACTAATCATTCTTAAATAATTTATGTTGATTTAAGATGAGTAATGTTGACAGGTTGTTGTACAAGCAAACTAATTAAATTGTATAAATTGTATCATTCATTTTATATCATTGTAATATGTAATTAAGTATTAAGGTGAATGCTGCAGGGTAGCCCACGAAATTAAAATTTTCTTACGTTTTTTGCAATTTGCAGGCCAGTGCTAGGTTGTATGTTATTGAAAATATGATTGGCGACAGTAAGACGTATGTAGCACAAATTAGGCATCGCGGCGCTCTGATTGTGAATATTGTTACAGAATTATAATCATCAATACAACTCTCCAAGTTCATGTAACTGTCAGGAATGACTTTCATTAAATACTCATTCTTGACAGTTACATGAGTTGTATTGTTGATTATAATGCTGTATCTATGCTGTAACTGCATACGTCTTAAACATACAACCTAGCACCGGCCTGCAAATTGAGAAAAACGTAAGAGAAATTGAATTTCGCAGGCTACCCCGGAGCATCCTTTTGTAAAACTTTCAAATATTGTTTCAGTGCCTAACTAATCAATGGTTACAATTACCAATCATTCTAAAATATGTTTGTTGATTTATGATGTTAATATTGTATTTTTATTTGAATAAAAGGTATATTAAAGTAATTTTCTGATTTATTTTTAAAGATCTGGATATTCTTAATTTGAATATCCGGATATTTCATACTAAAACCAGATTTACTTAGCAAGAATAAATCTGGTTTTAGTATGAAACATCCAGATAATTCAAATTAAGAATATCAAAGTATTCACAACAAAAAACTAAAATTCTTAGTTCAAAATTCACTCTTTCTTCCTTTAAATAAATAAAATACTTGAGCTAAGCAAATATCATTCTTTAGAGAACACACATAAATTATTAAACTAAGATCAATCTGGTTTTAGTATGAAACATCCAAATATTCAAATTAAGAATATCAATATATTCACCTCAAAAAATTTAATTCTTAGTTCAAATTTCACTCTTTCTTCCTTTAAATAAATAAAATACTTAAACTTAGCCAATAGCATTCTTTAGAGAACACACAGAAATTATTAAACTAAGAGCAATCTGGTTTTGGTATGAAACATCCAGATATTCAAATTAAGAATATCAACATATTCACCTCAAGAAACTATAATTCTTAGTTCGAATTTCACTCTTTCTTCCTTTAAATAAGTAAAATACTTAAGCTAAGCTAATTATATTCTTTAGAAAACGCACAAAAATTGTTTAACTAAGATCAATCTGGTTTTAGTATGAAACATCCGGATTTTCAAATTAAGAATATTAACAAATTCACCTCAACAAACTGAAATTCTTAGTTCGAATTTCACGCTTTCTTCCTATAAGTACATAAAATACTTGAGCTAAGCAGATTATATTCTTTATAGAACGCACAGAAAATGTAAAACTAAGATCAATCTGGTTTTGGTATGAAACAACATCCGGTTATCCGGATTACATAAGAATATCAACTTACTCACCTCAAAAAACTAAAATTATAAGTTCAAATTTCATTATTTTTATCTGAAAATAAAAGGACCTCAACCCAAGAAAATCATATTCTCTGAATAAAATATTAAATTATTGTTAGAAGCACAATTTATTTTCTATTCAAGACAGCAGTCTCTTACTCGGACAAAAGAAAAACTTACATTAAATAATTAATTTTGATTCTGTTCAAGAAAATCAGATGTCTCAAGAGTCAAGAAATCTGCTCTTCTTCTTTAAAGACTTTGATGGTTTCTTTAACGGAGAATATTTCCTCTTTATTTGAGATATTAAAAGGTTGTTTTAAGCATTTTATTGTTTTGGTTTCAAAACAATAAAATTCTCAAAACAACCAAATATAGTTCTGCTTATATAGGAAACAGTATTATTCTTAACCAATAAATATATGCTTGTTTTAAGACTTTTTTTCTTTCCGTGCAGCGTTCGTTAGCAAAACACGCGTTAAGCGCTTGTCATCTGAACATAGCTTAAACTTTGGATTCATTGAAATAACACTTTATACGGAACTACTCGCTTTTGTTGTACAAATTATATTTGCGTGACGTAAGTACCATTGAACAGTTTGCTGGGTCCGTGGCTTGAAACCGCACGATGTTCCATTTCAATGTGTGCTGTTCGCTTAAACTTTTGAAAACAATAAACTTTTGTTTCCTCCGTTCTCAGTACATGATGCATTAATATCCGTAGTATTCAAACATTCGCAATAATTAACCTTGGGTGTTAACTCTCGCCTATGTGAGAAATATACACAAAGGTTGCCAAATATATGTGCTAAGATTGAGTATTTATTTAGACGCCTTGCAAAGATTTCCATTCGTTTAGGAAGGAATATTATTAAAGAGATGTAGCTAATTATTGATGAATGAACTAGCGTTATAGTTTTATGACTTATATACAAAGTTAATAAAATACTAAAAAGAACTTAACAGTTAGAATACAGCAACATTTTTCTGCCTAAATTTAGATCCTAGTGCACCATTATCAAAAATAATGAGACCAGATTTTGAATTGCAGTTACAAATACACACACAAAAAAATCCGAGAAAATGACTAAAGAGTCAGAGCTGAAGGAAGAAATCGTTAGGGTTCGGAAGCAGAATCCCCATAATCATTTCAATCACTGAACTCGATCTCAATCTCCAAACTTATTTGCCATGGCATAAAACTACATACTTACATAAAAACAATTAAGTATATAAAAAGACAATCTCTCATTCAACGTTATTCGAATCCGAATAATCATTAAGTACGTTCAAGTGAATGATGCAACAGCAATGTTACGGCTTAAAGCAAAATGCGAAATCAAGACGCAAGCAAGCGTTGCGTTAGTAGGAAACGCGCAAACAAATGCCCAGTCGCGAGAAATGGCTCCTTCTACAGATTCTCTAGAAACGGCAAGCCATTTTGCCAGCGAGTTTCATTGTAGGCGCTTTCCTAACTTTTGTGGAACACACCATAGCGATTATGTTAAATGGCAGTTCAACTCATTAGTCTAATTTCCTTGTTATGTTTGATTTAATTTGTGTTTTGTTTTCCTTGTTTCTGATTGTCATATTTAATTTAATTTATCAATCATTCTGAATTTATTTTATTTTATGTATTTACTTTTGCTAGTATGACGAGGAGGTCGATGGCGCAGTGGTTAACACGCCCGGTCTGCGATTGCTAAGGTTAAGCTATTTTCGCAAATGCCGGTCATCATCATCTGATGACACCTATCTAGGTGTCAGTGGTAAAATTAGCTGGTGATTATAAGGAGTTGCAGTGGCATTTAGACGTGTGTACTGTTCGCATGACATCGATAGTCGCTGGAGAGTGTTGCTTTGGAATGGCAACAAAAGAAGAAGCGTACACTAAGCTTTGGATGGCGAAAGGTCGAAAAGAGAAATCAATGTACGCAGAAACTAAAACAATAACAATAATACTTTAAGAATAGGCCTTCAACATTGAAATCAAGTAAATCACCACGCTTGCCAAGTGCGGGCTATCGAAAAACAAAATAAAAAAATTGGAATAGTCATTATAACAAAAAATTCGAAACACACTTTTCCTGACCCAAGAATAGAACACAGGACCACCTGGACCACAAAATTAAACACAAAAAAAACATTAATATTTACTATAGGTAATCAGTTAGTTTTGGAGTCGGTGCCAGCCTGCGTGATACCTACCGGGTTGCACAGAGTGGGTGGAGACGACGAAGGGCGTGCGGGGGGCAGTCCATTGAGTGTTTGACCCGAACGCGGGCAGACGCGTGAGGGCAGACGTCGTTGATGGTCGTTTCTCTATAATATTTTTTTTCGGTGCGCTCGCGCCCATTTGCTTTTTTTCCTACTGTAGCGGAGTAGACGCGGGGTGCACGCGATTGAGTGTTTGACCCGAACGCACAGAACTTTTTACTTGTACTTTTTATTTAGTACAGATTTTAATTGTTAGCGGATTGACATTTTTTATAGTTAATAGTATATAAATAGTAGTATATAATTCAAACAGTAAGGTGATTTAGTATTTCATTTTATTTTTTGTTTGGCTGGCACCGACTCCAAAACTAACTGATTACCTATAGTAAATATTAATGTTTTTTTTGTGTTTAATTTTGTCGTTACCTAATTGTTTATAAATATTGTAATAAATAATTTTAGGTTAAATTTTGTCTGTACAGATATCGATGTAAGTATATTGTTTATAGTTTTAGATTTGGGTAGGTCCTAAACTGTTGTGATTTATCTCTGTGTCAAAAAAAGATTATTTATAACTTTTTAGTGTCAAAGTATTTTATTGTTTTTTTTTGTATTTTTAATTTGGTTAAGGTTTGCTGATTGTGTTTTTTCTTTGGGTTAGGTTTTTTTGAAGGCGGTTTTATTTTTTTTGTAAAAAATTAAGTTTATTTTTGAGTTTTTAGTTTTTATAATTAAACTTGCTATATATTTAGGTTTGTTGTGGATTGTAGTAAAAATTAAGATATTTTATTATGGGTAGACCATCCAGAAGAGCTGTCCTAATGAGGCAGCGCCGAAAAAATGAAACACAAGACGAAATAGACGATAGATTAAAAAAAAGTAGGGAAAGAAATTTGAAAAGAATTTCAAAAGAGACATCTAAACAGCGTTCGCATAGACTTTCACAAATGAGAACTGTCACGAATTCCATTCTACGTAATGAAAGTTCTGAAAGTCGTGCCCGAAGACTACGTTTGATTCATAAGCGTTTATCAAATGAAACTGAAGAGCAACGTTCTCATCGACTTGGTTTAATACACGAACGTTTATCTAACGAAACCGAAGAGGAGCGTTCTCATCGACTTGGTTTGATACGCGAACGTTTATCTAACGAAACCGAAGAGGAGCGTTCTCATCGACTTGGTTTGATACGCGAACGTTTATCTAACGAAACCGAAGAGGAGCGTTCTCAACGATTAAATGTAGTTCGAGACCGTTTATTAAATGAATCTTCTGAAGCCAGATTATCTCGATTAAACGCCATGCGACAAGCGAATCACAATCGTAGGGATGTGTCAGGAAAAAATGATTTTGGTAGGGCAATTAATATTTTTGCAGATGTTCCTTGTACTATTTGTTCCAGAGCATTATATCCACAACAGCGTTGTAACTTACAAACTGCAACGTACAGTTCGATATTACCCGAAGAAATTGTTACTTTAGGTAACATTACGACATGTTCTCGTTGTCAAAATAATATAAGAAAACGTAAAGTTCCAACGACAGCTTTTTGGAACAAGATGACAGTTGCCCATGTTCCTCAAGAATTGGCTAATTTGACTAAATTTGAAGAACGGTTATTATGCCGAGTTACACCGTTTTTAAAAATAATAAAGCTACAAAATCGTTTTTGTCAAGATTGGTGCAAAGGCCAAGTCATATTATTTGCAAAAGACGTTGTTGAAGTAGCTGAACAACTGCCACTTACCCCTAACCAGGCAGGACTAGTTGTGGTTGTGGAAAATCTTGAAAATTTGCAACGGTCCCAAGAGTTTGTAGTGGATATTAATAGATTACGTCTAGCTTTAGCTTGGCTAATATCAAATAATGTACTCTATAGGGATGTTAAATCCTGTTTTGACACCAATATAGATATTTCAGAAATTGTTCAAATTGCTGAGGAGCCCATTATTGATGGTAACGATCCAGTCTTATCATCTATACCTCGAAATGATTATGTGGATTTAAATGAAAACGTTGCTATATTACATGGTTCCTTTCATCAAGCTGACTCAAGATTTGACTCTCAATCTCGAGGCAATCAATGTACTGCAATCGCGGCTGTGGCTTGTGCAGCATTAAGTACAGTTGAACCTAACCAATGGACCAAAATTGACATTGACTATATAGTAATACTTGGAGATCAATTTTATCGTGAATCTATAACTAGAAGACAAATTCCTGCATCTGGAGAAATTAATCCTCAATATCTTGCTGCAAGTGATCTTGCATCACAATTACTTTACAACAGAATGAAAATTAATATTTCAGTTGTTGAAAATATTTACAATGGTCACATAGATACCGATCGTAGCACTGACGGTTTCCCAAATCTTAAAAATGCATTGGAAATGTTTTTCAGAGTAAACTCTTGCGGGTTACTTACAACAAATGCACAGACGGTGGCGGTATTTTGTAAATCCGAAGCTGATAGTTATAAATATTGGCTATTCGATTCACATGCACGTGGACCTAAGGGAGCTAGAGCTCCAAAGCGAGGTGCTGCTTGTTGCATGAAGTTTAAAAATTTAAATGAATTACACAACATATTGCGCCGAAATTTATATTGCTCACGTATGGCACAAGATAATATCAGTCTCAACGTATACTCGCTAACTCCTTTGCTTGTAGCCCTGGAGCACCAAGTAGAAATATTTGGTTCCCTAGAGTTTCAATCAAGACACTCTCGAGAAACGTTGAATACTCTAGAACGGGAACAGCACCAGAATCAGTTACTAACGGTTCAGTCAGAAAGTAATAGATTAGTACACTGTGACACCTCTCAACAATCATCGCGGATTATCTCAACCCAAGAACAAGAGATACCATCTGAGTTAAGACCATCAAGGCATCCTAATCCAAATGGAACTGTAGTTATAGAAACAACAAGTATGCTCCGTAGTATAGATGAATCCGTGCCTAATCTAGAAAATGTGGTTTCTGTAAATCCTGATGATAATAGCAATCACAATATTAGATTAGCCGAAATTACAAGAAAAACAGCGCCTACTTTAAATGTGGATCGTGAACGCCGAACAGAAGAACTCGCTTGGTATTGTCTATTCCCTGATGGTAAAAATGGTTTTGGGGAGCAACGAGATATTCCAATCACACCTTTGGATTATTTTCAAAGTCGAGTAATGAGTATGGATAAAAGATTTAATCGAAATGATTATTTGATGCTGTAGACGAGTCTCGTGAAGTGGCAACGTATGGTAGGAAGCCTCCCGATAACGTTATTCCAAAAGATGTTAATAACTGTGGTGGTTTCCTGTCAACCATTAAATTGGGTGTCGAATCACGAGTAATGCTGAGGCGAAATATTTGTGTTTCGGATGGGCTTGTCAACGGGGCAATGGGTATTTTAAAAGAATTTAAATGGCCTGCACTACGGAGAGACCAGTTAGAAGAAGGGGAGTTACCTGAAGCCGTCCTGATAAAATTTGACGATCCAACTATTGGAGTCCGAATTAAAGCCAATGATGGCTGTGTACGAATTGGTGCTGTATGCACCACTTTTCAAGCTCAAAAGGGTTATGGAGACGTCGAACGAAGAATGCTGCCCATAATTTTAAGTTGGGCCGTTACAGTACACAAACTACAGGGCACCACACTCGATAGGGCGGTTATCGATCTGGGGAAAAAAAATTTTGCGAAAGGACAGACTTATGTGGCCTTAAGTCGTGTAAAATCGTTAGAAGGTATTATTTTATCAGACCTAGATGCTAACAAATTATTAAATAGACCACATGATGAGAAGGCTTTAATGGAAATGTTGAGGTTACGTAACCTGGCCAGTCCAAATTAAAGCCAATTAGCTGTGTGGCAATTGGTACTGTATGTACAATTTTTCAAGCTCAGAAAGGGTTATAGAGACGTCGAACGAAGAAGTCTGCTGATCATTTTAAGTTGGGCCGTTACAGTACACAAGCTGAAGGGCACCACACTCGATAGGACGATTATCAATTAACACAGCGTTTACGTGCTTGATCCGATAGAGAACCAAAGTCATCGACATAGCCCACAGGATTAGCAAGCTGAAGTGGCAGTGGGCCGGCCATATTAGCCGCAGAACCGATAACCGATGGGGTAAACGAGTTCTTGAGTGGAGACCGCGTATCGGTAAACGTAGTGTAGGACGCCCTCAGACTAGGTGGAACGACGATATTCGCAGGGTGGCTGGCAAGAGCTGGATGAGAGAAGCCGCGAATTGTGCTCAGTGGCGTGCACTTGGAGAGGCCTATGTCCAGCAGTGGACGTGTGTAGGCTGATGATGATGATGATGATGATGATTACGTGCTTATCAAAATTCCGTTCCTTATGGGAAGTGCCTTTTATTACCTACCTCGTTGTCCTTGAGGGAGACTCGCCACGGTCTATATTATGATAATATAATTAAATAAAGAATTATCCCCTAACTCATGGCTGTTGAGGGTTAAGTCCTTCCTTCATCAGCTCACCTGATAAACTAGTAACAATATAACTAGAAGTACAGTCATACAGAATTGAAAGAATTATCTTTTAACTCTTAACCGTTGAGGAGTTGACCTTTCATCATCATCTCAGCCACACGTGATAATGACTACCAGACGCAAATATTGGTGTAGCGTTAGAAAATACACTAAAAACGTTATATATGCCTATAAAATTTAAGGAATGCCCTCGATTTTTCTGGGATCCCATCATCAGATTTAGTGATGGTGACAATGGGACCACTCAGCAAGCATACCCTTTCGAACAAAACAAGAATTTTCAAAATCGGTTTACAACTTACGGAGATATCGCGTAACAAACATAAATAAAAAAAAAAAAAATTTAGTCGAATTGAGAACCTCCTCCTTTTTTTGAAGTCGGTTAAAAAATTCGAAACACACTTTTCCTGACCCAAGAATAGAACACAGGACCACCTGATATAGCAAAGCAGTCTTAAAAAGCGTTTAAAAAACAATATTATATTATTGCCAGGGTGCCTAGTGCGAGATTTATTCGCCAATTGTAACTCTCCTCGTATGTCGCCAGGAGGCGCTGCTTCAATGCCATACTAATTTTCGGTTTCGTAAACGTAATCGAATGAATACGGATAGTAAACAAAGCTCACACAGACACTCTGTATACCGTCACGTCAGAGTGTATCGCTCGCAGAATATTTTTAAGCCGTTAACGTATTTCTATTGTGCAATCAATACTGCAATCGCTGGCGGTCGTCGTCACGCGATAGCTTCACTTTATCAGCGTAGTTTGATTCCCGCAGCCGAAGCACTTGAATCTTTTCAGAGTGCTCATGTAATTACCGGCGGAGGCGGGCGGTTCAAGGAAGTGGCGATAATTGTTCATGTACACTAGGTTGTTTTCGCTTCCAAGAAAGGCTATTATAGTATTCCGTGATAATAACAATGATATCAGTAATACCTTTATGTGTGTTACATTGCCAACAATTAATTTATTGTTCTCTTTTTCATTATAGTAATTGGTTACAAAATGTTGTCATTAGTTGTCGACTGATAAATTATACTTAAAACGTGGAGCTTAATGAATTTGCTTCATGTAATTTGTTTGCCATAATAGTAGGAATCCTATTTACTTACTATAGCTGACAAATATTGTTTTTTTAAGTTTACGCGAACACTACACATTGAAATGAAACAACTTTTTCGGTTCTACTCGCGTTTATTTTACACATTAGTTTTAATTAATGTTTTCACGTTCAACACAAGATTAATTAAATGTATAAAATAAACGCGAGTAGATCCGTAAAAGTTGTTTCATTTGAACAGCTACAAATATTCTCCTGATTAAGTAAAAATATGAAGTCCTATAAATATAATAGAAATATTAAAAATTAGTTTATATTTTCGAAAACGGTTGTTTGAAATGTAATTAACTAAAACAATGCTTTCCTTTCGTATAAAAACTGATATTTAGTTCTTATATTTGCAAAATAAGGCTGGCGTAGTATTTACCATTAGCATTCACCAGATATATTTAGAGCTATAATAAATTAGTACAATACAATGCGAGTAATTTCATCCTATAAATAAAAGAGCCCTAAATAGAATGGTAATTTAAGTAAATTCGTTGTCATTAGTGTAGTATTTTTAATGTATTGACAAGTGAAGATCTCACAGGTAAAAAGCGTAAATTCCATGTTGTCAACTGGCGCCATATCGGGGTATTTGAAAACAACGACTGGGAGAAGAAAACCCCGCTTTAAATAATCTTATGGCCAGTTGTACCACAGCTTATGTTAAGTTATAATAACGTTATTAGTTAGTTATAAAAACCGTAAAAATGTATAAATTACTGATATACCTACGGTACTTTATAAACTGAAAACTTTTAGTAGGTGCCGATACAATAGGCACTGTTAAATAATGTTACTTTCTTTTGATTTAATGTAAACTAGTTTTTTGCCAAAATTAAGTATAAACAAATTAATAAGTACGCACAACAACTAATTACTATAGTGTATTTTATTCTGTTGAAATAAGAAATCTAATACTGTGCATGCTTTTTATTAAAATACATGCAACAACATTGACAGCTTCTCAAACTTTGTCAACTGAAATTAATTATTATCAGATTTACTTTGTAATCTTCGTAAAAAAAAAAGCTTTTTATTGCAACCGCCCGTGCTAGTATCAGTATTTCCAATTCCACTCGTGTCTAACGTTGTAGATTTTTATTATATCGTCAAAGAACAAACGTCGTCATTTCCATTTCCGAGAAACAAACGAGGATAAAATTCTGATAACCCAACTCGAGTCGGATGTTTTCATGTTTAGATTAAATTCAATTAGACGCTGTTGGAAAGCATAAAACTTTAATTTGCTGCTGATGCGTATTAAGCGGGACATACTTCAAAAGATGCGAGCTTAATGATTTACAACATTATAATAAATTTATATAATCACGAATAATATAATTAATTCTCTCACTAACGGTCTGACGGAAAGAAGGTGCGGTGCGTGCGTTCCACAACACAATAATTATGCAGTAATTAATAGTGTAATTATAAGACGAGATATTTTTACACTTTGTAGTATTTGTTTTTTTGCTATTCTTACACACGAAGTGAAACTCTAGTCATTGCCTAGTGTTGTAAAATGTTGTAACAGTAATAAAATGTACATCTATAAACAGCTGCTGAGTTTCTTAAGAAATAATAAAAGCAGTATAAAAAGTTGGTGGAAAAAAATTTAAACTCGTTTTAATTCGGCATCAAAATGGAGCCTACACCCACGGGATGCGAACGACCATTTTTTGTGAATGATAGTTTTTTTAGGGATAAATAATGGTGTGCAAATGTTAGCTTAGCTTACTAATATAAGTAAATAATAGTAAATAAATAAATGAATAAACAAGATAGTACTATTTAAAGGACTTAGCATTATATTGTTGATAAAACGTTAAGTACTTTATAAATAAAACACGTCAACGGTCAATTCCAAAGCAAGCGGTTCTCAATAACACGGGCAGTTCGTTGACACAAATGATTTTATTAGCATCCTCCTGCGGGAGTGACAGCTCTATTATACGCGCATTGACGCTCGCGAAGATGTGAGATGGGGTTGGCTACCTTTGAAAGAGAATTTCTAAGATTTCTAAGATCAGATTTTCTAAAGAAAGCTTTTTATTTTTCAGGTGTAAAAAAAGGATTTCGGGAAAATATGGCATTAATATGATAATAAGTAGTTACAAATTAATAGAATTAAATGTTTAAATAGTGACGTAGTGTAGGACGTCCTTCGGCGCGGTGGAGCGACAATATACGCAAAGTGGCTGGCAGTAGTTGGATGAGAATAGCCGAGGATCGGACTCAGTGGCATGCATTGGGAGTGGCCTATGTCCAGCAGTGGACTGATGTGGGCTGATTATGATGATGAAATGTTTAAATGTATTTTTCTGTTTGCTAAGCATAAAGTAGATAGATAGATAGATAAAACTCTTTATTGCAAAAAATAATTTTATTGCACACACACACAGAAAAGTTAAAAAGAACAACGAAATTTTTTTATCGGGGTGGGCAAAGGCGGTCTTATCGCTTAAAGTAATAATTGATGTGTGCCACCCTATAAAAAGCTTTCATCCTGTGTTGTCCGAACTGGACCAATTTGTCTGTCTACGAGATCTCTCGTCCAATTCGGACTACACCTTCACAGAGATCATGATGATTGATAAAGAGATTAACTGTCTCGTAGAAATGCAAAACGTCGTTATAGTGTATAGAGTTATCGAATTGTTTAATCGCTAGTTAGTCCGCTCATTTCAATTATCATATAATGAGAGAAGTTATTTAGTAGCATAGTAATAGAAAAAAAAATAACTTTAATAATAAATTTGCCCTATAGACTATTTTTCCTCAGAAAAATAATTTTTTTTTTTATCAATTTGTAAATAATGAAAAAAATACTATCTTTTAATTTCGAGATCACCGGCGGTATTCTAAAATAGTCACCCTGGTTCTCATTGGGCATAGCCATAGATGCGAGCATGGTACGCATGCACGTCAGACTACCACAAACTGTCAAATTTCTATAATAGAATTTGAACCTTATGTATATGGCATATGGTTGAATATTTATAAATTTAACAGTTTTGGATAGGTGGTTGGTACATACCTTCTTGTCCGCGGCAGGTTCAGCCGCGGAGCGTAGCTTGGCGCGTCCAGCGCCGCCCGCTTGCCGGATAGCCGCCATCAGGCTCGAGTGTGCGTCGCCGGACGCCACCGGGGCCGGGTTGGCTGACGGCTTCCCTTTGCTACACAAAAAACACAAGCTCAAATATAAATACTCATTTATATTTACACCATAAACTTAAAAATCTAGTTTGTGATTTTAATCTATAGTCGATAATAGCCTATGTGTTTTAGCTTCATACTTGTATTCGAAGTCACCGGTAAATATTTTGACAATTTCATCAGTTTATCAAAATGAAGGTACTCGATAAACAAATTGTGAATAACTATAAATTTAATAGAGGATTTTTTTTGTCATTTTTAATTTCAAGGTTACCAGAAATATTCGAAAGTCGCACTATATACTAAGACCAAATTCGATGTGTAAGAGCATTCGTACAGTTTCCTACACATTTATACATTGATACCATAGGTATAAAATGTATAAAATGTCTTATGATAATGGTTACAAAAGCAGTGTTATATAACACTATAACACTGCTTATGAGCCTTTAAGTTAGCAAACTTAAAGGCTCATATACTGAGAAACTGAGGAGTTGAGCAAGAAGCTTCAATTAGTGAGCGCTGAACCAAATTAGCGGCTGACCTTTGAGCGCAGTATCGATTCGCCACCAGCGGGCGGGCGCAACGTATTACGTGTGCAGACACCAGAATTAGCCCCACGAGGTTTACTACACCAGAAACGCCCACACACCTACGATTTGTTATCGTTTTCCTCGTACAAAAGCAGCCACATTATTGCCCTTGAATGCAATCATTTACAAAACATCAATTCATGCTTTATTATACATTTTATTGAAAGTACTATCGCGACAAATTATTGACTTGTTATAATTTATTATAGTATACACCAAATCATTTGTATTGCCTTATTTGGCGTGTGTTTACTTCGGCCTGTCACGGGGTAAGATAAATTGAAGTTTCATGGAAAACGGACCCTAATGAGATGCGGTTACAAAATACAACCGTGGGCACAGCTAAAATCTAAAATACGTTTCTGTTATTGATCTCAACACTTCAACAGTATACTAGCATATTATGAGTCGAAACCCGATTCTTAACACGAACTAGCCTAAGTTTCATACATCTAATTGACAAGCTTTCTATGAAAATTACTATCAGCGCAATGCAAAAGATAGATTTGCAAAGAAATGGAAAGAAAAATGTTCTTATAGAAAATATTATATAAGTGCGTTGCTTCAGCGAGTCATAATGTAAATAAAGGAATATAAATTGTATCAACCCACACGCCGCCAGAGAGCAACGGACTTCTCGGTGCTAATAAACAAAACGACAAAAGATATAAAATCAATGTGAAGTTTATGTTAAGCGAGAGGTTCCGAGAAAGCCGGCCAGTACCACGCAGAGGAATGACTGTTTCTTTTCTTCTCAAACCAGCTCCACAAATCGGCAACCTTGGCCGCTGTTAGTTCGCTAGCGCCGTGCTGTGAAGGCACACAGGCACACACACAAGCAAAACTTGTTGGATTCACACACAAGCACAACTTGTTGTATTGTGTACACTTTACGTTATACAATATTTATGGTTCCTTTTCTAGTAAACTTTTTTGGGTAATCCATTGTTAGGCTTGCCAACAATTTTGCGGGTGATAACATAACAGTATATTATATATACCGCGTCGTAAATTCGAAACGCAACTCATCAATGAAAAAGCAACCATAAGGTGCGTTCACAAATTGTACAAAGTGAGGGTTTCGATTGTTAGGTTATGTTGATTCAGGTATTGCAAAAAAATTGGGAATAATAACAGTGTATGTGTTGCACCGTTGCACGCCTACACGCAGACCCGAAATACACAAATTATGTTTTAGAATGATGACAGCCCTAAGCATTGCACACAAACATAGCAGGAACGACTTTTTCAAATATATGCCAATACACGAAAGACTTAAGAACTATCGAATACTTAATCAAGTTAAGTTCGTAGAAATATAAAATTTTACAGCTCTTCACACATTTATTGAGTCAATTAACTGAAATTAGCATAATAATAAATTGAAACAAGACTTGCAAAGACGCAAAATACGTAGTTTGCTTGAGCGTTGAGTGGTAAAGATGACTTCTACCTAGCACAGACTTTGAATAAATCGCTCTGTTTCGTGATTCGTAAGCAATTATGGGAATCCTGCAATTTTTCTCATGATTAGAGTAAATCGTATCATTGATACTACGTATTAAACGACTTAATGACGTGAAAGAAAGTATAATACGCCTCAATATCACTACATAGTATAAAACAAAGTCGCTTCCCGCTGTCTGTCTGTCCCTATGTATGTATGCTTAGATACGGATTTTGATGCGGTTTTTTTAATAGATAGAGTGATTCAAGAGGAAGGTTTATAAGTATAAATACATGCATTTGTATCAGCATTGCACCCGTGCGAAGCTTAAGTTTAAGCTTACAGAGAGGCTGAGCAATTGAAAAAGGGTCAAAATATAGTTTCTATCCCATACTATCTATCCCATTTGGAATGCTCACCCTGTATACGTCCATATACCTAACGCTTTCGTAGAACATACGCGATCATGAATTAGTGATGGCTATAACAAAAATAGCTGTTCGCGGTATAAGTGTCTAACTGTTTGAGGTCACGGTTCCTGTCTCCAGCTCTCTACTACGAATACATTCGGAAATACACCGGTAGATTTATTAAACATACGATTTCCGAGATCAGCTTCACCAAGAAGTAATCGTTGATTTACATTCCACTTAAGATTAAAAACGTGGTTCAGACATTTTTAGAGAAATAGTCTTTAGACGTTAGGATAGGAGACATTTTAAATTGTAGTCAGACAACCTTTTTTATGTTTTTTATTGATAGTTAAGACACGGAGATTGAAGTTTAATGGATTAAATAGCTGTTGCCGCATGCCTTGCATTCGCTTTTACATTAGCTGATAGTCTGTGCTTATTATACTTTGAAGATTCAGAATAACATAATAATATCTTAAATATATTTTGTTTTAACAAAACGTTGCCACGTAAGACATCATGCATGGATCAATAAATCAATTCACATCAGCATCTGTAAACTATAATTACGGAACGACAATAAATTAAATGTATTGTTTTTTTTGTTCTATTCAAATGCAATCAATGTTGAATAATAACGACGTTGGCTACGTGGGACATTTGCTGACTCACAAACGATACCAAATATTTACGTACGCCTTGCAGACTCTCGCAAGGTCAGGAACTCAGGATAGATTGGTTGCTTTATTTTTTTATTTTTTTTCTGGGTTACGTCAATGCGGGTCGTTAGGCCGTTCGTATCGACGCAGACAAAGTTACCGGAAAACACGTCGTTTTCTATTCAGTTTGATCAGAGTGTTGCGTTTAAGAAAAACGAGACCATCAACCGTGCCTATAAGAAACATATCCTAACACGCTAGAATAGGAAGAGTTCCCTGATATAAAACACTAAAAAGCCTTGGTGGAAGAACACCTCAAAATGCTGTAAATCCATTTACTCCTGAAAAAAATTTTTTGTACTGATTATTGACATGATCCTGTAAGTAATAAAACAAATCAGCTGGCAGTATGCTGGGAGAAAGCTCGTCAGCTGATACATTTAAATAGGCTATAGATGCTTCCGACTGGCTCCTACGTTACACCTTCAGGGGATCAGCTGACTAGCGTTCCACCTAGATATAGCCAGCTGACTTTTTTATTTATTAACAGTAATACATAAACTATCATCTGATAAATTTTCTATTAGGAGGAAATCACTGAACACATTTTTTTTTATAAATAGCTGACATTTTTGTTTCTCCTAAAATATTAGGCTAACTATAATTTGATGAATTTTTAATCGGAAATAAATTATTTGAAAATATATTTTTTTATTACATGCGTGGGCGGCTACCACTGCTCAACCCACCCTCGGAGTCGCAGCTGACGTTCACAACGCTTCATGATACAACTCACTCTCTGAGGTATTTTACGAGTTATCGACTGAGAGGAAATAATTGACGAAAATTTAGCGCCTGGCTCACTCACGGACTAGAATAACAAGGTATATATATATTGAATATTTAGAAATGTTTGACAAAATACTATGTATATAATACTGAAAGAATACCGCATCTTAGACTGTGTCCTGACCATCAGCTGTCCAATCAATTGCTAGCTCAACTGCCTATAATAACAATAATAATTGACGTTATATTTTTTATTTATTCACTGTCTGTTAACAAATTTTTATTTTTTCAGCAAGTATGTTTGCTTATATTAGCTTATCATTCATTTACTTTATCGTGAATAGATAACAAATGTATGGGACGGCCTATCCTTTTTGTTCTACTGCGTAGTATTAAACATGAAAAGCAAGCTTTTACGACTAATACCTTTAGGATATGCGACAGACACTTCCTAGATGTTTTTAATGTCAGAAAGGCGGTAAACAATCACGCAAAAAATATGTTTCTTGGCAGTTAATGTTTATTAATAAACTTCTATAGAATGCTTATAAGGCGAGGCGAGGAGGAGGCGTCATCTTGTCATTTCGAAAGCAATATGAAAGCAATATCGAAAGCTATAGGCTATAGATAGATATTATTCGGTATTGTATTTCGATATTATATTAGAAAGCAAGGCGAGGGCCTCGCCTTCAAAGCGATCGAAAGCGAGAGAGATAGGCGGTTGGGGGGCAGGGGTGGCCAACCGGTCGATTGCTGCACTCATCATCTTGTATCATTTTTCAAAACACAATGCATAGTAAATATCAGACTGACTTTCCACCTAACAGCGAAATAATAAAGAGTAAATTGCAAGCATTGAAATCACAATTAAAAGTCCAAGAAAACATGTTTTCTGGGCCTATTGAGGATAGTAAATCTGCAACTGAAACTTCTTTCCAGGTAAGCTACAGAATTGCACAAAAATAAACCTTTTTCCGATGGAGAATACATCAAGGAAATCATCGAAGCAGTGTCAGATTAGCTGTTCGTGAATTTCATAAATAAAAACGAAATTAAAAAAGCTATTCATGGTTTATAGCTGTCTCGAAATACTGTGATGCGCCGTATAGAAATGATAAGTAAAGACATAAACGAACAACTACCATAAAGATATCGTCCGCTGTGTTGCTTTTTCGCTACAACTTGATGAGTCAACAGATATCACTGATACTGCACAATTTTTATTTTTATTCGGATGGTCTTTGAAGATTTCTCGACGAAAGAAGAACTACTAAGTATGATTTCCTTAAAAGGAAAAACTTGTGGCCTTGATATATTCACGGAATTCAAAGCATATATTAGCCAGATTAAGCTACCTTTGTATAAACTCGTCTCAAAGACAACTGATGGGGCTCCTGCAATGACAGGTATTCATAATGGTTTTATTGGTCTTTGTCACAAAGACGAAGTTTTTTCCAGACTTCATTAGCTACCACTGCCTAATTCTATCTAATGGCTAGTAAGAGACTAAACACAAAACGTGATGATATTTCTTTCAAGATTCCATAAAAGGAAAATCTCTTCAAAGGCGGCTTTTTAAACAGCAACTAGATGAGAAGGAACTAGATTTGACATTGCACACTGACGTAAAGTGGTTGAGTCGAAGAAAGTATTTGCAAAGATTTCGAGACTATATTGGACGAAATTATAAAATTTCTTGAAGAGTGGGGTGATGATTATCAGCAATTGTGTGATTTGGCATTTTTAGCAGATTTTAATGGAAAACTGAGCATATTAAATCTGGAACTAATGGCAAGAATAAAACAGTAACAGAAATGATGAGTTCTATTGCAGCATTTCAAAGTTAAACAGCGTCTATGATAGTTGACATCGAAAACAAAAAATTTCAACAATTTGTAAACATTTTATAGACGCCTCGTCGCCTTACGATTGTAATATACAATCGTCCAATCATAATATATCTCATTATCGATACCAAGAAGTATAAACTGCGCTTTAGCTCCAACGCTGTATTCAGTGGTAACGATGGCTGCCTAATAGGGCAAGATATTAGCATACAGATAACATTTTAGGCGATGCTAATTCTCATCGACCTTGTTTACGAGCACAATCAGCTAATTGTGACTGATAAGGGAATTCGACGAAAACATTTTCCTCGTTAACGTATTGTGTTATTTGAAAGGACAAGATGCATAGAATCAGCTTTGTACATATGTTATCATGGCAATAATGCCCAGCGTTCACCGCATTATTGGTGTACACAAGCCTGCCCATCAGACTATCGTAAGCTGTCAAATCTCCTCAATAGAATTTGAACTTTATGTCTTAGGCATCTGGTTGAATATTTATTGAATAGACAGTTTTGATGTACACACGACAGCAGTTCAACCCACCAAAAACTGTAATTTTCCTAATCGATAATGTTGAACCTTATACTTAGTTTAAGAAACATTGTTACTAACACTCTATGGACCAGGTGTCTGAAATAAATTGTTTTTATTATTATTTATTATATCCAAAACATAAAGTTTGATTTTTTTTGAGGAATCTTTACATTTTATGATACTAAGCCTGCTGTACTAATTTCACCTAAAGGTACTAAATTAATTTAAAAAGTAATCGCTAGATAACGGTTTTTTAAGAAAAAGAAAACCTAATTATGTCGTTAGCGTAGCTAATCAATAACCTTGGACGAGTTAATCAAATCCGACATAATACGCTAAATTCGACATAGTACTAAAAGTCAAAACCTACGACGTTATTAGCAAGTGGCTTGTATTCTATTTTATATTCAAACAAAAGTGGCATTGTAATGACCGCAAGACGCTTTTATGCTGTTTTTTTGTTAAAAAAATCACAAGGGCAATCTATTTAAACGTTTTCAAACGGACTTCGACTTTACTTCAAAGTCACTTCCTTTAGTCAAACAAAACTACTCTTTATTTGGAAATAAAATAAAAGAGTTTACACATTCATGAGAATACTTTATGAAAAGTAAGCAACAATAAATAAGATAACAATACTTATGATTTCTGTCTATACTACTACTCTCATCAAAGAAATCGATAAAAACTAAAATTCCAAGAAATCAATGAATAGGTACAAAGTTACTAATCAAAATTCTAGTTTAAAAACCATTCTTGATCTTTTACACAAGCCATAGATATTAACGATTTCTATTGAAATACTAATCAATAACCTACCTAACCTGGCATAAAAAATGCATAATATAATGTTTTGAAAATTGCATATTTATAAAATTTTATAGATATCAATCGAATAAATTTAGAGAATTTGCTATTTATAGACTTTGCCATACCGAGAATGAACATTCTGCGCCTAAACCTTTACTCCCGTTATATTCGTAATATTCGCTAATTTTGGAAGCCAGGCGTCGAGATATTTATACATCTAGTTTATTTTAAAGGTATTGCATTATGTAGGATCCTTGCTACCAAAACGCACCAAAACGCAATAGATTTCAAAAATATTTGTAAAATATTATTGTAAAAAGCAACTGATTCAAGTGAGGCTCGAACCAACGACTTTTTGGAATCCACTCCATCTCCACTCCATCGGAAGAGCAGACACCTAGATGCAGCCTTTATAAACTAGGTTGTCAATTCTGTTGGTTCCATCCATAACCAGTTTGAGATTGACCCATTGACAAAAAAAAAGTATGCAGTTGAATTGAATTCATTGGGAAACCAATAATTACTTCTTTATAGCGACATTTCTTGTCGCAACGGCGACATTGCGCTAACGATGGCATTTATCGATATGAGATGAATGTCCCAAACATCGAGCGCTGGGCATGTGGGAACCACACTATATGCAGCTCATTAAAATAGACAATAGAACGGCTAATTACAACACAAACTGTATGCATAATGAATTGACTTCGCACGAGGATATTTTAATTTATACCCATTCCTAATGAGACCGCATCATTAAAAGCAAGATCCTACAAAACAGAGAACAAATTATGTGAATATTTAATTATATTTACAAGATATTTTCTGTGCAGTCTTGCAGTAAAAATCTGTATAATATCAGACTAGACAATACTAAATTAATATTCTTACTTTCAGTATGAAGTTTTAGAATAAATATTTTCAACAATCGCATCTACACAACCTAGCCCAAATTAAGCATAGCTCAAACTGTAGATACTACAACAACAACAATATACACCTTTATAAATAAGTAAATATACTAAACCATCAAAACAAACTTGTAAAAAAAACCAAGTCTCGCAACTCAGTTCTTCTACCGTAAAAAGTTGTGAGATCCATGTAATACCAAGTCGGTTAATTTATTCAGTCCCTATTTAAAGGACCTTCTGTTTTAAGTTATTACGTAATTAGCTAACCTAACAACATCTTATATAGTGACAAAATTAAGAAACTTTGACTAGTTGTAATTCTTAAATTACTGGTTCAAATTGAATGAATTTTGAAATTTACTGTGTTTATACAATGCCTGCTTGGTTACTGAAAAGTTAGGCTTCTAGTTTTATCCACAACTAAGTTATAGGGGGTCGAAAATGGCTTAAACTGTTTCAAAAAAAGGATGGTACGGCCGTGCCCCTTTTTTGCTCGACTTGACGGGGGCACTGCCGTGCCCTTAGAAATGACTCGAGGGCAGTCCTCACATATTCCCATACACGTCCCTTATTCCGAATCTCCCTACGAAGAAAAATATTTTTCACCGCTTGTCGTTTATTATTAAAGTAATTCTGTTTACTTGTTAATCACTAATTTAGCGACTGATTAAGAAGACGAGATGATACAGATAAAAAAGCATATTCATGAATAATTGAAGAGGTCGTTCGGTGTGAAAACCTAGCCTGACTTATGGAGATCGATGTAAATAGAATAGACTAGGAGTACTCGTAAAAAGGTTAACACAATTACACAGTACAGATAAAAAAGACTAAGACCGTTTAAACGCCCCTATCCTTTGTGTTACAACATATACAACGGACCATAAATAGCTTGCGGAATTTCAATGAGTCCTTCTAGTTTTTCTCTCTTTCGTTAACAACCCGAATAATTAATTACCTGACTACGTATAGGGTTCTGTGATAATTAAGGATGCTATTACAGTACAGACAAATACAATGAAGGCGCCCTGCTCGAAACCACAGTGACATGACATGCCATTCACACGCCGCTAGGCTAGACCACGGTAATAATATCTATTACCGTGGCTAGATCAACGAGTAAATTTCTTTTGGTAAGATTTGCTGTTATGTGCCTATAGCTTTATATTATCGTAACCGGATTTTATGGGCGGCGGTGAGACACTTAAAGTTCTTCAACTGATCAATCTTCGGAGATTTGCTAGAGGGGATAGCAGTCCGCAAGCGTGTCCCCTTCCGTCCCCTACAGATTCTCCGAGGTGTCAAGAGACGGTTGACGAGAGTAAAATAGGTAGCATTCGGTAACTATCTTGATCGTGAAGCCAGTTTGTGAATTGAGATACCGTTATCCTTAATATTACAAAGAAATGTTTTCATTAAAAAAAACTGATTGAAAAGACAATAATTATATGCTAACTTTTGTCAGCAATGAAAGTCAAAAAATATTTTGAAATTCAAATTGTTAATTAATGTTCTCTTTATTTATTGATAACATAGGTATCTCATCTGTAAACAATATTTTAATTTTCTTTTAGGCAATACAGAAAGCTAATGCCCATTTTCACCATTGACCCTTAAGTTTTAGGTTAAGCCATGTTAGGTGACAGTTGTTGGAGCAAAACCGTCACCTAAAATGGCTTAGGGGCCACCTAAAACTTAGGGGTCAATGGTTAAAATGGGCATAAATCTCTCAACTGAGCTTCTGTAACAAAATAAAATATACACTGAGCCATCACTAACTAAGCTTAAATACATAACTACAAAGGCTGTGTTACAGCAATGTCCTATTTCTACTCATCAAAGTATACGACCGGCGGCGTCTTCATAACAATTCGCTCGTTATGCTTGTTAGCACAATCTGAGACAGACATACGAGTTGCTTTGTTATTAGCTACTCGTATATTTCAGTTCGGAACGAAGGCGACGAACCTCTGAACCGTCCAAACATTCCATAAATGAGCCTGCCTAATAATAACTGATAATAATTTAACCGAAATGTTCTGTTCGAGGTGAAGTGAGCGAGCGGCTACTTATCAATTGTTTTGTATTGCGACAAGACAAAGAAAGAGATAAATACATGTAAGTATATGTAAGAGTAAAGACAGCGACTGATATACAATAGCTTAGGCCCGCGTCAAGTCAGTCTATATACTATAGTGAATTCCCGAAGGTGAAAAATATTTTTTTTATTTTAATGTAGCCTATAATAATCAATGATAGAGCAGTACTTTCTGCCGTTAGTACGTAGGTATATTAATTACGGATAGCACAGCTTTATGATAGTGAAGAATTTTTCGAATCTCTCTTTAGTTCTATAGATTACCCTTCAAAGATTTTTCTGATACATTTAATGTCGATGTAGAGTATGTTTATCTATGCTGTCTATGTTTGAAATTTCGTTTTATGGAGTGGACAAGGTACTGTACTGCACTGCATTGTATTTTACTGTACTGACTGTTCAGTCATCCATCGTTCATATTAAAAAAAAGAAGTCTTTATTCCACGTTAGGATAGTTTCGAAGTTGCGAAATTGCATTCTCTAAAGACCTGACATAAAATCGATCAGTCCTAAGGACTACATAATTTAAAAAAAAAAGTGCACGTATCGTATAAATTCGAATAAAGAAATGTTGACATAACTTTATAATAAAGCTAGTTATGTTGTGCGTTTCGAAATAGCAATTTGCACAGAAAGTGTGTGTTGTCCGCAACGAACGCACGCTCCGTCCGTGTTTACAAAACGGCTGGTTCCACTGAAGAATAATACCTGGAAACGGGTGTTAGTAAACACCCACACTATTCTCGAGCTTAATGCAACGGTTCGAATGAGTTTAATCGATGCCTAATTACCACTTTGCGACGAGTAATCGTTATTCGAGACACAATCACAGTGAAAAGTTCATATTATTTTCTCATTTTACTTAACAAACAACAGAAATGACCTTCACAGGTCACACATTAATATACCAATTTGTTCAATAACCCTCAATCCCTTGTTCAATAATTTGAACTAGAGGGTTAATACATCTAGGCAGTGTTTAAATTTATGACGCTTTGGCTTTAGTAACACAACTGCCGCACTCATAGACGTCAATTAACGTTACAAAATACTTACTTAATAAAATTATACCTTTTCTCATTGGGATTTTGGAACTCTGGAACGTATTATTATTTTAAACAAGAGCATAATGGCTCTTTGAACCGTTTGTGAAAACGCTTATCTGCCCATATGGCGAGGATTTACCAAAAAAAGTCAGGTAAAGAAATAAGATAACACTAATAACGTAGATCCTTGCCGGCGGCGGACACAAAAAATGTAAACACATGTCTCCAAGAACAAAGGAAAGCATAGCTTTTTTGTAATGTGATTTCTCTGATGTTAAACTTTGTCTAGTCCAGTTAAGAGTTCGCACTCTTAACAAAACTTTTACTTCAACAAAAATTTATTAGATATTTTAGCAAAAATTTCTAATAAATTTTTGTTGAAGTATCTAAGTAGAAACTTAAAGTAACAAATTAATTTGTTATACTTATGTACCTACTCAAGGTTCATTAGTTTTTAAACACCTGTTTTTTACATAAGAACTATGCAATATGTTTTACTATAACGTAAATAAAAATTTATTTATGTATTTGAAAAAAAAATGGGATTTACTCAAGTTTATTGATTGGAGATCGTGCCGACTCGACCGTTCGGACGAAGTTAGATTTGGTTGATTTAACATCCTTAACATCGACTCCGATAACTATAGTGAAAAAAAAACTCACCGCTTTGTATCAGGTGGGAGCGCTGCCTCCATCTCGTGGTGAGTTGGCGGCGGGGGTGGCGGGGGCGGCGGCGGCGGCGGGGGCGGGGGCGGCAGCATCGTCACCACCGGTGCGGCCGGGGGCGGTGGCGGCGCGTCCGGCACGTCCGGCACCGGCGCGCTCGACAACTTCACGTCCGGCAACTCTTTGAAGTCCGGCAACTCCGCCTCTGGCAACGCCACTACCGGAGTTACTGGTGACGTCACGACGGAAGGCGCGATCGAACCTTCTGTCGTAATCGAGAACTGAACGTCGCCGGCTATGCCCGGCAGGTGCGGCAGGTCTAACGGCATCTCTAGCTCCGGCACCTGATAAAAACATTGTGTTGTAGACGTTTTTGTTTTACCATTTTCTTTACAGGTCAATGGCATTATACTTATGAAATTTAAGAAAGATGCAGTGGCGAGTTGAGGGACCAATGACCACCAGCAGCCAAACTAGCATTTATTATATTTGCTACTAACTATAAAAATCGAAATACCATAAAATTTACGGAAACAAGGAAAATGGCAGAAAATTCAAATAATTAATTTAACATAATTACCATTCCCATGCCAGGTGTGTACATGTATTCATCAAGTTCTCTCTTCAGCACATCTCGTTTCATTATCGAAGAAGGCGCGTCTTCCAGTAAACTGCTATTGTCAACATCGGGAACCTTCGGTTTGTACGTAGGTAATTTATCTGGAGCGCCCAAGTACGGACTCTCGTTGCTGTTGAACACCAGAAGTTCGCCTACAGTTGAGACTTTCTCAATAACTGCACTCAAATTGAAATCTTGTTTCGGCACAGTGCTTTTGGGAGTTGCTACTTTAACATGGTAGAAATGTAGTTTTTCCTGCAATAAAAAACAATATTAAGTTTCTTATACTTCAGAAAAGTAAACTATTCAAAAGTATATGGGGACCTGTACCTGAATTCCTTTCTCGTTAGGTTGCCCCTGAGTCTTCCCACTCAGAGTCACCATCTGAGGCTTATGTTGATATCTATTCAAATCAAAAATAGATTGGTAATGGTCATGAGTAATCACTGTTGGATATTTAGCACTGGAAAACACTTTGATAGCTTTCCGCATACCAGTCAAACTTTCAACTTTCTTTTTAGAAGTCTCTATTCTTTCTTTCAGTTTATTTGTTTTGTCCATGTTCTGCTTGATTCTGCCCGTTAATCGATTAAATATATCCTCGACAACACCATTCAAATTGTCGAGTGTGTCCGCAATTTGCAGCACAGTTTCTTCAGTACTTAGATCTGTGGGCACTAGTTTTATTTTATAAATACCCTCCATAATTATTGTGTTTGTAGACCACTTTCTGTAACAAATATTACAAAAAATTACAATTACATAATTTTATTTTAAATCTATAAACACCAAAACACCGAATGTTTAAAAGAAACTTAACTATTTTTATCCTTACCTACAAAATTCCAGTAAACCACCTAAAATAAATTAATAAGGCACAAGAACTATCACTATGTTAACACATTCACATTCTTGTGTGTATAAACAATTTGTCCAATGATTCTATAGTACTTTGTAAAGCTTTTAATGTTCATAATAAAATCTAATAATCAGTCCACTAATTTATATCAGTACCATGTCACTAATTTATTGTACACTACTCAATTTTTGGGCGAGTATAATGAATGCAGATTGTCTTTTGCAGGATCTGTACTCCACGAAAACCGACAGTACGCATCAGGTGACATTGTTGGATCTAAGATGGCAGATTCTTCTATAGGTTGACCCGCCGATATAATATTTAGGTGCTTATTTATAATAGGGTCATTAGGACTAACATAACCACCATTTGCTTGTGGTTTTAATGGCACTGTATTGCGTACAGTAGGCTTAAGACTAGGTATGGCGTCCAATGACTGCAGCTGAATGTAACTGCTGTCAGGGCCATGTTTTGCTGGATGTGGCAAGCTAGGCATGGTGGGCAAGCTTTCTGGGCCGACGGCCTTTACAGGCGATAGGCTCAAGTTTGGTAAGTTCAATAATGACTTAATTTGAGCGTCATCGTGACGCACATATCCTGATGAGGTAGGTGGTTGACTGCTTACATTAGGCGGTAAAATACCAGTAGTAAATATTGGTGGCGAGAGACTGGCCATCACATAGCTGGAGCCTGCTGGTTGAACAGGTGGTTTTGGAGGCTGGTTTTTCATAGCAGCTGTTACAGATTCTACATATCCAGAGGATGGATTTACAACAGGAGCGTGGTCCTTCCTGAAAGTTTCAGTAAAGTAGGGAGAGTTTCCACGAAGACTTTCTAAGTCAGATGGGTCCAAAGAATACCCATCTTGATATGGCAAGTTGTCATCAACCTTTACAGTTTCCCCTTCTAAGTTCAGAGATGAATTAGAGCTTTCATCGGAAGTGGAAGGTTGTCTGTCAACTGGGCCACGAGATACATCAGACAGGACTGTACTGTCTGTATGGTCACTCGAACCACAGTTACTATTGTCTTTTTGTTTGACATCTGGTGTCGGTACAATCCCTTTAGAATTGGGCAATAAGAGCATTTCGTCCGAAGATGGCTTTTCATCTTTGTTAGTTGGATTCCAACCTCCATATGAATACTTAGTTTCCTTTTCAGGAATATTTAAACCATCTGGCAAAACCGGTTTAATATCACACATTTTTCTGTACTTCTTATACATTCTTAAACTTCCATAGCCCATACCAAGCAAAGCAAATACAGTCATAAAAATTATTGTCATAGTGAAACCATCATTGCTTCTACAGGTAACTGAACGTGGTTCACTCCATTCACCAAAGTGTTCAGTCCTTTCCTTTTCTTTTTTGTCTGGTAAAGTGACATATTTTGTGTCAGCTATTACACCACTGTAATCATCGTAATCATAGTTAACAGCTCTCACTTGATAAGTTTCTTGGTCTAAAACTCCATGACATAATGTTAATTCAAATGATAACTGAGTAGTGTCTAATATTTCAGGCTCAGTGTCATCCTTTATTCTCTTAATTTGATAAAGATCAACAGTTCCTCCAGGTACTTTTGGTGGCTCCCATTTCAAAAGATCTGGGTTGTTTTTGACTGTAGGTGCATTTAATTGGCTTGGGGCTCCAATTTTCGTCCTTACAAAGATAGCTTCTTTAGGACCTATTTTAGAACAGCTATGTATTCCTGTATTACAGGCTTTTATAGTCAATGAATAGTTGTTGAAACTTATTAGATTTTGAAGTGTAACATTTCTTCTTATGACATCCTTACTATCTTCATCCACTTTGTCAATGTAAATCTCTTTTTCATGATCATAAATAACATAATGACCAATAATACCATTTCTAGGATAAGGAGGATCCCAAGACAGAACCAAAGAGTTGCTTTGCACATTTGTGACAGCTACATTTCTAGGACTAGTTGGTGTATCCTCTGTTGTAGTAATTGATCTTGAAGCATTCACAGTTTTTAATCCGTATGTAGTATTCAGATCTAGTGTGAACAGGTATGTCTTATGAGGCAGTAGATCTGTTATGTTTACACTCATTTGCTCTGGATTTGGTATATAAGTTGATTTCTTTTCATATGTTGGGTCACATGAATTGCTTGTGTTCACTACAATACAATATTTTAAAAGGTAACCAGTAATAATCCTTTCTTGTAATGTACATGTCATGGTCCAAGTGACTCTGACAAAAGATTTTCCTGGAGCATCATTTTTAACGGTAACAGGAAAACCATACATGGGTATTGAATCTTTGGATATAGCACATGTAGCCCAAACAATACCACTTGTTCTTGTTCCATTATTAGCTGATATTGCAAATTGATATCTGCGATCTTTAGGCAAATTTATTTCATAGCTGTTCTTTGTGGCATCTAAAACAGTGAAATTCATACGACCAGCACAAATAAGAGTGACATTGTATTGGCACCAGAACAGCGTGTAATTATCAATTTTTTCTTTGCCAACCCAAGACAGTTTGTAAACTCCTCCTTCATAAGCGAGTTGGGTAAAAGTTGTTACCCTTAAGTTGCTATCAGTTTTTGGGGGAATGTACAGGTGACTGCTGTTTTCTGACATCCCCATTTCATTTTGAGACCAAACTGTGACCTCCATTGGTGCCCATGGTGCTGTCAGCTCAACATAACTCAAGCTCTTGTTTTTGTCAGGATACAGTGTTTTGTATTGATGACCTTGTGAGATGAGAACTTTGTATGTAAAATTTGCACCCGCTTCTTCAAATTCTTCAAGTTGTTTCCAATACACCCAGATCATTTTCTGCTCATGAAATTCTGCTTCACTGAAAGCTCCAGCTATCAATTCTGGTGGTCTTCTAGGTGTCTCACTAGCAGTGTAAAAAACTTTATAACTGAAATCTGACCAGAATTCATCTTTCACAGCCTTTTTTGATTTTATGTAAATCCTGACTTCATACTGCATAAAAGCATAAGGAAGATCTTTCAACAAGAATTTATAGGTTTTATTGTTTGGAGGTAGTCCAGAAGCATCAACACTATGAAAATATGTCCTATTATCAATTTTGGCGATCTGGTACTCAATCCTATGATCAACACCACAGGTGAGGAGGTTGGCCATAGTGCTGGGTATACTCCATTTCAGCATTATACTATGAGGATTCACTGTTAGTAATTTCAAATCACTGGGTGGATCAGGTTTAACTATAGCAAAATGGTCTATTGTGAAATTCTGGTTGTTTTCACCAAATTGATTATGAGATTTAAGCATAAAGAAGTATTCATCTTCCTGTTGTCTATAACGAGGTTCGCTGCTTGTATTCCATGTACAGTACAGCAACTGATTACTAGTTTTTTCAGGTCTACATGACGGAACAATGTTTCCATTCACCAGAAAAGTAAGGGTGTAGTTTATTGTTGCACCACTTGGTGGAGAGGTCCAAGAGCACTTCAATGTCTCGAGATTTTTTGAAACACATTTAAAATCAGTAACATTCATAGGTGGGGAATCAACTAGCACCCTACTAGTGCATTTCTTTTTGGTCTTCCTATTCCAACAGTAGTAAGCACTTACTTGTTTCTCTGGCCTGTCTATGTATAATTGTATCGTAGTATCATTCACGATAGACGTGGAGTCATTCACAGGTCTTCCACTATAAGTAAATTCAAGATCATTGGAGGTGTAATTCGTGAACTCATCATTCTCAACAATGCAGAATATTTCTAAAGGATTTCCATATCTCACTGACACCACTCCCTCTGGTTGTAGGCGCACCGAAAGGTCGACACCAAGACATGTTGAAAATATGCAGGGTAAACTAATAAAACACTTGATTAATGTGCACCAAATCCACAGTCCGTACTGCGGTCCTCTTTTCAAACCACTGCACTTCGTTCTTTTATTATTACTATGATTAGCCATACTGCTAAATGTAACTATCACTCCATTACTAATAAAATCACTTGCTGTCCTAACCACATTTAGTAAGGGAATCAACACATTCGTTGTTTTTTTTATCTCAAATAAACTGCAATGGCGCACTGTTGTCCAGTCCCGATGACATACACTGACTGACTAGACTAGGAGCATTTATCGCACGATACATTAAACTTATTGCTTTTATATCGGTGAATGATACGAAAAAATCAACATAGCTCACCAACCGGACTACGTAAAATACTATTCTAAAAATTCATTACGCATAGAACGTACTTACGTAAAATAGAAAAAACTCAGATTCTTATTCTTGTAATCGCCAACTTCACTCTAGTGTAGGGGTAGTGAAGTGATAGGGTATATGTGTCCAATTAAATATACGATCAATCAAAATCAAAACAAGTCCCTTTGTGTATAGTTCGTGTATCATTCATCATTATAATGAGTCGATATTTAACTCCGTTAAAATGATAATATTTTACTTCAAATATTTAAATTAAAGCATAATTTAGTACAAAGACAATTTAAAATTAATTAGAAATTAAAAATTATAAATATAGTCACTAATTTTGTAAAGTTTCAGGATAGGGTTTACAGGAAAAAAGCAAATTAAAAAAGAGATACCCTTTTCACTTACCAAGTCAAACAAAGCGAATCAATTACTAGTTTAGACTATTAGTTTAATACTAGTTTTTACAAAGGTCCATCACTATTGACGTGAAGTTAGCTACTTACTACCAACTGTCAGTCAAACTAAATTACCGATTCAGATACAAAAAAAATACTTTACCACAAAATAAGATTGTATAATCATAAGAATTTCAAAATATTTTTTTATACTACGCGGTCCATGGCACACTCGCATCATTGTCATCCTTAGACCATATGTCATCACTTCACTTTAATATCGTAAATAGTGTTCGCTTACACGATAATGTTATCTAACGGTAACTCGGACTATGCGGTATACCGCGTATACCGCGCTAAATAAATATATAACTGCCAATGGAGACTTCTTGGCGGGAAAGTAAAGAGTCATGTCTGCGGTTTTGTTTTATTTTCAAAAATTTGTGTTATACATACATCTTAGAGCATTAAACCAATGCTCTAAGACATACATACATCACGCCTATTTCCCGGAGGGGTAGGCAGAGACCACCTCTTTCCACTTAGTGCGATCCTTACAGACTTCTTTCGCTTCATTCTGATTTATGATTCGACATAATTTGAAAATTCACATTAATGTGAAATTATGGTGGATTATTAACCGTTAAGTGTTCGTGAGTGTGCATGAGCATCATGAGTGTTGGCAAATGAAACAAAACAGTGCAACATCACTTTTCAAATTCTCTCAAGAAGTCCGCCCGAGGACTTAGTAAAGCCCCACATCTTTACTGAGATACTCGAAGGGTTGGGGGTATATCATTTCTCACTTCTCATTTCCATTATCATTCATCATCATCATACATAAAAGAAATATTGTTTATAATATTATAAGATTTATTCATTGGCTAAATGCTTGTGCAAAGCCATAATAATAATAAAAAATAATAAAAAACTGTCAATGGACTTAGTAAAGCCCCACATCTTTACTGACATACTCGAGGGGTTTGGGGTACATCATTTCTCACTTCTCATTTCTATTATCATTCATCATCATCATCATACAGCAAATAAATATTGTTTATTTATGTAATTACTTGGATGCAAAATTACTTTGACACTGGCTAAATGTACTATTAACTAATCGCACAAAGCCATCAACTACAGGGAAAAAAAACTGTCAATGTCATTTGCTGCTTGCTACTTTGCTGTCAATGTCAATGACATTGACAATCAGTCTCACTCGGTTAGTTTATTTATTGAATTTCTATTTTTCTGCATTACTATGTGATAATAATAAACAATAATTAAATGAAAAGTTTATTTTAAAATGGATGATAGTACTCCGCAAACTTTAGGATATTCGACAAAAACAGCATTAATCAAATTACGCGATGATATCCGTACTGTTTTAAAGGATCATAAACGTACAAATCCATCTGGGTATTTATTACTTATATTTACTTATTGCTATATAATTAATAATTGATGTTGCATAAAAGCAAGATAACTAATTTAACAGCTACTAAATTATAAATATCACATATCTTATATGTCCATTAATAACTAATTGTTATAAAGATATATAGATATATTTATGTACCTCAACAATGGTCTGATTTCAGGTATGGATTAATAAGGAATATTATATCATTTTCTTCTGAGAAGGTGCTACTATCAGGAGTTGCATACACAATAACACTAATATACATTGTCTGTCTCATCCTCACGTACTCACTGGGGGAATCGGTGCAGGCTCATGGTTATTTACTTTGGGAAGCATTCTTTCTGTTTGTCATATTAGTAATAAACTTCCTTGTTGCTTTCAATGAGGAATATTTATATAGAAATGAAATTCCTCATAGGGTTCGTAAAGTCTTAGGTAATGTTATCGTTTGTTTGTTTTGTTTTGGTATAAAATTGTGTGATAAGTAATAAAAATGAATTTTGTTTCAACAGAAAACTTAGATGAGTCTATTGAAGAAGCAAAATGGAAGGAAGAACATTACCCCCATCTGTGTGCCCCTTATTCACCATGTGTCATACTGCAGTGGACATACCGCGATGGTATTTATGCTTACTTACAAAGATACTTCTGTTTGCTTTAAGCTTAACCTTTTGACCTCCACAGTCTGCTATAATCGACAAGCGAGAGTGTGCCCTCTGTGCCAACAACAGTAATGATCAACAATACTTATAGTTTACAAAAACACAAAATAAAGATGTTGGGAAATTTTGGAATCCCCATTCCTGTTGCAAGTTTACTTTAAATTGAATGCTTGATGTACAGGACATGTCAACGCATTTATGCAGTAGTGGTCAAAAGGTTAAATTTTGTTTGTAATTTTAATTAAACTAGCTTGCTAAGTAGAGGGAGGCTTTTGTCATACAGTGGAAAAGTAATGGTTAATTTATTATTACTTGTTATTTTATTATTTTTATTATTGTTTAACACACTGGCAGTTGAGACAACAGGTCTAACAATTTGTTGTCAAAATTATGTAACTTTAGTTCCAGTCTAAATCATAGGCCATTAGGTTAAAAATGTCTCAATTTGTTATCATATCATTCTTATCTACCAAAAATTATATCAAGTAAAATCACAACAGTACTCCATTATGATAAAACTTTAAAACTTTTGTGATGTTTAAAATAATCTAGTAAAAACTACCTACTTGCACAATTTTTTTTATATATAATTTGAAAAACAAGTGTTCAACAATTTCCACGTATGTGATTCAAACCCGCACCCCATGACATGCCGGGTTAAAAAAAACACAAATGATAAAAAAAATTCCACAAGCAGGATTTGAACCTGCACCCTTCTGACATACCATATATAAACCAAAACATACCGGGTTAGGTGCACTACCAACTATACTATAGTGGCTCTGTCCAACTCGCTGAAATTAATCATCACTATCAACTCTTACTTTCTAAGCCTTATTTTTCAACACTTGTTTTTAAATTGTAATTTGATTGCAACAAAATTTGCATAGAATTATTAGATATATAATTATTAATCTTTATGAGTTATTGCTGGGTTGGATTCTTGGGCTTGGTTTGGCCTGTTTGTCCCTACAATATTATATAATATTGAGCAAGGTGGATCTTACAATAGAGTTTCAAGATTAGAATTTTAGATTTTTTATTTTTATTTTTTTAAGTATCAGTATATAAGAACTATAGAATGGACAAAATATAAATTATATTTGACTGAATTAAGGCGCCCGCCCACATCCGATACGGCTCCCGCCCACGACTGACTTAGTAGGACCGATAATCAGACCGATTTTTTTGCCGTGGTTTTAGCACCAATTTTGTGATCGACTTTATGTCGGAATATCTGACGTGGGCGAGGGCTCATGCCCTATTTTGTAGTTGGTGAAAATTAAACGTATGGAATTCTATGTTGCAATGCTCACGTCTTACAAAAAGTCGGTCACAAAATCATTACTAAAACCTTGGCGAAAAAATTAGTCCGATTGACGGTTCTACAAAAAGTCAGTTGTAGGCAAACAAAATCCTGTGTCATATGTCTATAGGTAACCTATAGGCAAGCCTAGGCCTAGTGCTCTGGGGTTCGATTCCCTGTGTGAGTAAATATTGAGCTCAAGTAGTGGTGGTTGTAGACAGGTTTGCCTTTTATTTCTTATTTGATAATTTTTCTTAGTGCAAATTATCTGCTTTAATTATTGCAGCTACAATTGTAAATCTACCATGGGCACTACTTGTGGAAGGTGACATCATAGTCCTAAGGCCAGGCCAGGAGGTGCCAGGTCATTGCAAAGGATTGCAGCCAGATGACCCAGAATTGTTTCTTGGACAAACCTTTCAGCCAAGATCACAGGTATGTTAATACATAGTTAGACATATAATTTTTACTGGCATTGCTCAAATATATCTTCAGGAGGGATCCCTAGAAATATTTTATAATTCAATTATGTTCGGTAATTATAGGTGCTGCAGTTCTAACTAAACCATCCTTAATATATCAATGTATTATAATTATATATTCAATTGCAATGAAAAATGGACAAATTAAAAAGCAAGTTTTGTTTATATTATTGTTTATATTATAACGTTTCTATATAATTGCAGCAAAAAGAAAATTTTAATACTCCACGTGTCCGCACGCCACACCAGAACAAAGCATACAGGATGTGTGAGACACCATATCTGAAGAATCTGAAATTGGCTCTAGAACGAGCTACGACAAGACCTGTGACGGTCTTTGAGAAACAAAGATATTTGGTAAGTGTACTTTTAACTAAACTTCTCCCTATTTATCTATAGGGAAGACTCGTCCCCCTGCGATGGGGGCATAAAATGAGTAGGTGGTGGTGGGGGCGTTGGTGTTACTTTAAACTTAGCATGGAAAGCCATAATGATACGATACTATTACGTTTTTTTTTAAATATTTTTATGACTAAGCGCAATGCCTTTATCTCACCTTATGTCAAGTGATGATAAGGCAAATGGTGGAAGCGCACTTCACCTGGGATCCTCGACTACTGAGGCACTGGCTATCTTATCGGTAGTTGCCGGAACACAACAATCTACAAACATTGATGTTATGGCGACATATAGATAAAATGGTGGTAGCTAGCCAGGAGGACAAACAAGCCCTACCACCAACCAAACTGAATACACAAACATGTACCCTCCACTGGGAATTGAACCCGGGACCTCTAGGTCATTGTGAAAGTAAATTTTTTTGTATTCAAATTAACTCAAGAAAAGTGATTTTGAATCCTTCAAAAGATTTTTACCTACTACCCATTTAGGACGTCTATTTTTTAGCTGTAGAGAAGAATGGGCGCACGAAACTCTGGGTTTGAGACCGTTTTAACCACAGAGGCGGTTAAAAACGGTTAACCTTTCGTCTGCTTAGTACTAGATCCGTCCTACAGATAATTAAAATTCTATTGGGTCTGTATTCCTAGCAGACTACACATAATAATGAGGATGATGTATTTTCGATCAACAGTGCACCGTTAAAATAATGGAGGGTATAATCCTGCCGCTGGTGATAGCGGTGGTGGTGGTGGCGAGCTGCGTGCGCCACGTGTACCGGCTGCCGGGCGCCACGCACTGGGCCGAGCTGTACCTGCTGCAGACCATCGCCGCCTCCCTGCCGCTGCTGCAGATCATATTCCCCATCGCTTGGGTCACGCTCAACTGCTACGGATTGGCTCGGTAAGCATGCTGGTAAAATTTTGAAGAAGAAAGTTATTCCTGAAGAAAACAATTATTTTAACACGGACAAGAGACAATAGAAAATAGAAGAAGTTTACAAAAAAGAGAAAAAAAATTAAGTATTGTATCACGGCTGCATCAAAATAGGTGGCCAATTAGCATATGTCAGGTTTATGAAACCTGACGCTGGTTTAATTATTTATAATCAACAAGATCTAGGAGCTCGATGGCGCTGTGGTCAACGCGCCCGGTCTGTGAGTGCTGAGGGTGGCAACTTTTGCATAGAGGCCCATCATCGGATGGGTGACCAAAAATGTATCATTTCGCATCATTAGCAGTTGTTTTTTTTTAAATTTATTTATCTAAAATACAAGTTTACAGATATACTTCGACAACTTTACGCCTTTAAACCTAAACGGTTTGTCTAGGCGTTGCACATTCGGTTCGGACGCAAACATTATCTTATCCTATATAACACAATAATAAAAGTGAAGACATGGTGTGTTAACTTGGCCCGCGTGGTGGTTTATGGCTCGTTCTCCCTAACCATCTATAGGAAACCCCAGCAGTGGGACATAAAAATGAGCTGATTATGATGATGAACTAGATCTGAAAAAATAACACCTTATTTGCATTCATTCTTATCGAAACCAAAAATTTTAATTGCACTTGGTAAAAGGTCACGTGCCTAGTACAATTTTCAGTTTTAAAAGAAATATCGTCATCATTTTATCATCACTATTTTATATCACATCACTACCAGCTCAATTTATGTCCCCATTTCGCTACGAAACAACGATTGTCAACTTGTTAGTTCCATTTATGCACTTTGTTTATGAAGTTGTATGTCTTATCTTATCTTAGTGGGGCCTGCGTAGGTTTCCCTCTCGCAGTAACACTTCGACCCATCGGGATCTTTTGTGCAACCCCATCCTTTCACTCTTCTTCCTCTGTAAAGATAGATGCCATAAGTTTGGCAACGTCTAAGAGCGAAGAGCCTGAAGTCCTCCGGTTTCGGATAGGCCGACCCCAGGAGTTGTATGAACTTCTTGTACTATGTAGGGTAAAGCCACCAAAGAGCACGCACTACGAAAGAGTACCGCAGTGTTACTAATTATATAATATAAATTCTGTTAGAAACTACTCGTCTATAACATAACGTGTGCATGGAGCCAATATGGTACGTAGTCATCATCATCATCAGCTCATTTTATGTCCCCACTGCTGGGGCACAAGCCTTCTCTATGGATGGATAGGGCGAACGGGCCATAAACCACCACGCGGGCCCAGTGCGGATGGTGGTTGTTAACGACTGCTAATGCAGCCGGGACCAACGGCTTTACGTGCCTTCCGAAGCACGGAGGCGCTCGAGATAATACATTTTTGGTCACCCATCCGATGACCGGCCTTTGCGAAAGTTGCATAACCTCAGCACTTGCAGACCGGGCGCGTTAACCACTGCGCCATCAAGCTCCTACCTCCTGGTACGTAGTACTATTTATTAATCTCTCAAATGTGTGTTTGCCAATAAGAAAAATAGAATCGCGTATAGGAATACGTACTCTTTGGTGACTTTACCCTACGTACTTACGTCTCGGTGGCAGAGTGGCAAAGCGCTCGGACCGACCCGAAGGTCCCGGCTTCAATTCCTGGGTCGGGCAAAGTGTATTTCGGATTTATTCGGTGCATAGCCCAGGTTTGTAATCACCGACCCGCAATATAACCATCTTTGCAAAATATTAAGTAACTTGACATCTTCGCAGACAAACCACAGAAATTCAAGCGTCAAATACTGCAGTCCCTTTAAGTAACGCCAAATAATAAATGAACAGTTACAATAAATTGCATTTGTTTTTTCGTTACTTGACTAACTTGTATTGAATAAGCATAGTATTTAAATAATATATTTTAGTCCACATTGCATGCCGTGGCAGCATATAAGTAAGATGACACTTACACCCGTTTGCACTAAACTTATGAATCGCCTAAGCCTTGGCTTAACTATTACCCGGTCAAGTTAACTCGGCACCTGGCTCGAAAACGTCGCTTACACTCAGGTGCCGACTTAACTTGACCGGGAAGTAGTTAGGCAAAGACTTAGGCGATTTATATATTAAGTGCAAACGGGTGTTAGTATAGGTAAGTCCATTTTTGTACGAAAACAATTTTCCTTGTATTTGTGTTAATTTTGTTAGTTGTCCTATTAAATAAAATTTGGCAAGCGTGGTGATTAAGCCAATAGTTATCAATTGTAGTGATGACCTAATTTCAATGATGGAAGCCTTTGCTCAGCAGTGAGACATGGCTATTTAATAGGTACTTTACTTTATGTACTTATTATTCGGCGCTGGTTTAGCTAGCCGTGTAAATCGAGCCACTATATCTCTATGTTCCACCAGGTTTAAACTCCTCTCGGAGACGCGTCAGAAGTTTGTCCGCCCGAAGTCGTGCTCCATATCGGAGGACGCTAGCGACCCGCTCATACAGGCGCTGAGCGAGTCCAACCTCAAGCCCGAGAGCCTCAAGTCCCTGTGCAAGACCTTTTTCAACGTCCTCATTGGCAGGGAGGATATGGTCTCCAGGACTGCTAACATTGTACATGTGCTCGGTTCGTTATCAGTAAGTATGTTATCTGTGATACTAAGTTCGTCTGCTGCGTTAAGCAGTAGTACAGCGCGGAGCCTCGCGGTGTCCGTCCGTCGCGGACAAATATAATGGTATTGACGCTGTCATGTGGCAAAGTGCAATGACAACGTTTTGAAAAGATGGCCGCACGCGCTTAGAGGAGATTTCCATCTTTGGTCGTTTGATACGTTTAGTCGTTTTACGTATTGTTTATGCAGTTTCTGGGTATTTGTTTCAAATTCCAAGACAACCATGACCTTGTAAAAGGATCAAGCTAAACTACACTAGTCCTTTTAATGTATATGACTTATTCAGCGCCAAGCACCAGTTACTTAAAAACACGTAAATTTTCCAATTCGGTGCGGCACCCTCTTAAATTAAAAGGGTGTTTGTACTTCGTATATACATATGTGCTTTCTCTTTGTAGGCCCTGTGCTGTATAGACAAAAAGGGGATCTTATCGTGGCCCAATCCGACTGCGGAGAAAGTGTTCTTCCTAAGGAACTCGAGTCCCTCTTCGAACAACTCCAGCAAGACCAGCCTGGTTGGCTCTATGGGGCACCAGAGTGAAACGACTGAGCAAATTGGCGACGCGAAAAACAACCCGGAGCCTTCTACCATTGTTGAGGTATTTTTTAATGTGTATTGCCACATGTATAGATATACATAGTCACTAGGATTCATTTGCCAAGCTCAAATCATTGATGTCTCTGAAGTGGCTGCACAATTATTGATGATTGAATTTGGCATTTTTCAGTGTAATTTGAATTTTTTGTGTACTTATAGTTCATTTATAAAATTTTCGAGCGCGCGAATACCAGACACAATAGAATTTTAATTCTTATCGGCCACTTGGTGGTCGATCGACGCTCAAGGGGTTATAATATTCACTTATACGTATGATGTTCTGGCATTAATTATTGTTGTTGTCAACATACCTATCATTTCCCCTGTAAGGTACTGGATCTGACCCATGACCAGAACGCGCCGTTCTGCGTGGAGTTTGACGACCAGCGGTGGCGGCACCACCTGGCGCGGCTGAAGCCCCTCGGGCTGGCGGCGGTGCTCAACACGTGCGCGCCCTCGCCGCGGCACACTTACGCGCACTTCTGCGCGCACCTCACGTGCGAGGCGCAGCTGAGGTGAGGCACTAACATCTTAATGTGAGGTCTCTTCTGTGGCGATGTTCAATTAAAGATTTCAAAGATAAGTTTGTGTTTAACGCTTACAGTTGACCAATAATATAATTAGAAACAAATGCATCACGAATATGGCCGCGTTTGCTCATCATCATCAGCTCATTTTATGTCCCAACTGCTGGGGCACGAGCCTTCCCTATAGATGGATAGAGAGAACGGGCCATAAACCACCACGCGGGCCCAGTGCGGGTTGGTGGTTGTAACAACTGCTAATGCAGCCGGGACCAACGGCTTTACGTGCCATCCGAAGCAAGGAGTTGCTTAATCTACTAACAGCAATTGCAGACCGGGCGTGTTAACCAATGCGCCATTGAAGTGCATTTTAAGCGTCACCAAACTTTTTTGGATTGTAATGTGTATATATTCCAATGTCATCATCCTCACCAGCTCATTTTGGTCACTCGGTTCGGTTGGTGGTGGGGATTGTTTTAAACCCGCCAAAAATTTAAATTTGCGATTAAAATTTTGCTATATTATAATATGTGAATTCTCGTGCTTCCACCATGGTTCCATGATGCAGCGAGGACCTGGTGCCAGTGACCAACCGCCGCTGCCTGTGCGAGCTGGCCAAGCAGATCGGCTTCACGGACGGCGTTGCCGAGTCTTACACAGTGGAGGACTGTCTCGCCGTCTTTAGACACCTGGTATGTCTCCAAAAGGCTGATGCTTGTGTTTCCACCATGGTTCATTTTTTAACACCTTAGATACTGATAGGAGAACTGTTCGGCCTGCTATCCTGAGGTTCTGAGTTCAAGGTTTCGTTGAGGACATCGGGAAATTGCGCTTCCATTTTGAACGTTTCTTACCATCAAGTGAGAAGCAGACCAAGTAAGCTGTTAAAAGCATATGCCACCATACATTGAACTTTATCTATTTGCAATAAGATTTAAAACTAGTAAAAATATGCCAATCATACAGTTAATGTCAATGTCATAACTTAACTTTTTAAACTATCATGGTGACTAGTGCGATAATTACCATATTTGTGTTAGTATGGGAGGGTACATCCGCTATCATGGCGCATGCAAATGTACCGATATATCAGACACTCACAAACTCCAAAAAAGCGTTATTAACAAAGCAGTTACTGTCCAGCAAGCGGAAGACACTGTGAGTGTCTTCACCAACGTCAAAAAAACGTTATTAACAAAATAGTTACTGTCCAGCAAGCGGACGACACTGTGAGTGTCTCCACCATCTTCAACTCCAAAAAAGCGCTATTAACAAAGCAGTTACTCCAGCAAGCGGAAGACACTGTGTGTGTTTCCACCAACGTCAAAAAAACGTTATTAACAAAGTAGTTACTGTCCAGCAAGCGGACGACACTGTGAGCGTCTCCATCAACTCCAACTCCAAAAAAGCGCTATTAACAAAGTTGTAATCTACCCAGCAAGCGGACACGATCCGGCGCGAGACGCGCTTCGTGCGGCAGCTGCAGCTGAATACGCGCGTGAAGGTGCCGCTGCCGCACATGCTGGCCGTGCTGGTGAAGGACCACGCCAACCAGCTGCAGATGCTCACGCAGGTACAGTACCTGGTTGATGTAGGAGTGTTGGATGTAAAGCTAGCAGACCCTTTAAAAAAAAGATCGGAATGCGTGAAAACTACTTGAAGTGATCGGAGTAGGTAAAGCTATTTTGGTTCATTGACCGTAAACGTTGATGTTAATATGGACATTCCACGAGATTCTAACTGAAACTTTTTTTATAAACATGATAAAAGAAGACGTATTGGCAGTGGGCGCCACGACGTTGTCAAACTTACATTAGCGACGCGTTGCCAATTTCCATCGCAACACGGCTTTTGGAAACAAAAGAATACAATAGCGAGCTCCGCCGTTGAAGAACGCACCTGTTTTTGTCTTCTTGTATAGCATTCAAATTGTTTATCGACAATATTTCGGGAATTTCTATATTAATACAACGTATCGCAAATACAAAAAATGCTCTACCTACTCCGATCACTGATCATGACAGGGCGGATACAAGCTATGTAAACTTTGTTTTCTTTTTTAGTTCATAAATTTCACACTCTTTGTTTTCTTTTTTATTACCTAACTCTTTTTGTGTGTGTTGTTATGATCGAAACTATTGCGGAGGGATGGCATCACGCAATCGTGTCCCCGTTCTCTATTAGGTTCTCCGATTCTAGAAGGTCCCGCCGGTTGACGTACGACTAGCATATGCGGAGCCGTACGTCAACCAGCTGCGGATGCTCTCGCTGGTACAGTACCTGTACTGTTGGTTATATAGCAAGTGGAAACGATCCGTCGCGATACCCTTTATTTGGAACTAGTGGCCGTCCCTGCTTCGCACGGGTGGACATATTTTTTTTTAATATAGCCTATGTTACTCAGCGCAAATGTAGCATTCTAATGGTGAAAGAATTTTTTAAATCGGACCAGTAGTTTATATTACGGTAACAAAATATTGATACGCATCACTGTATAGGGCACCGCGGACATAATCCTGGACTCGTGCGTGGACTACTGGAACGGGCGCGACCTCACGCCCATCTCGCCCTCCGACCGCAAGAAGATCATCGACTTCTACCAGCGGAACTCGCTCACCGCATACTGCACCGCCTTCGCTTACAAGTAATTTATACGATAAAGATGATACCAATTTTGGTTATTTCAAAACATTTGGCTATTGCTACTGCTATTGTATTTTTTGTTCAACTTAATAATAGCTATCCAACGATATGAGGACCTCGATGGCGCAGTGGTTAGCGCCCGGTCTGCGAGTGCTGAGGTTAAGCAACTTTCGCATAGGCCGGTCATCGGATGAGTGACCAAAAAGTTATTATCTCGAGCTCCGCCGTGCTTCGGAAGGCACGTAAAGCCGCTTGTCCCGGCTGCATTAGCAGTCGTTAACAACTACCAATCCGCACTGGACCCGCGTAGTGGTTTATGGCCCGTTCCCTCTATCCATCCATAGGGAAGGCTCGTGCCCCAGCAGTGCGGACATAAAATGAGCTGATGATGATGATGATCCAACGTAGCTATTGGAGAGTTCATACGTTTCCTGGCATCGTCCTTTGCTCCTACATTTAAAAATATTTTAAACCAAGGCTGTGTGTCCTATGCGGTTGCTGAGGCATAGTATAGCTTTTGTTTTAACTTTAAAGTTGTGTTGCTCAATCTGCTTTGTTTCTTTGTTTGTATGTTTGGGAAATATAAATGACATCTTACTATACGGCAGGGCGAAAGATCTGTAGTAGTCATAGACTCGGGGATCTCCATGCCGTAACAATTAAATGGCTATGAATATGCTAAGTTGAATTGAATATATTTTACGGATAAGCACAGTGCTTTCATCCCACCTGATGTTAAGTGATATAAGACGAATGGTGGAAGCGCACTTCATCCGGAATCCTCAACTATTAAGGCACTGGCTATATAGCTCTGCACTGCAGTATTACTGCGCGTGTATATACGTTGCTACACGATTATATATTACAAGCTGACCCGGCGGACTTCGAACCGCATTTCTTTTTTCTTTTTTTTTTTAATATGCCTATGTTACTCAGCGCTAATGTGGCATTCTAATGGTGAAAGAATTTTTTAAATCGGTCCAGTTTTTGAGTTTATTCGTTGCAAAAATACATACATACAAAAATACAAAGGTTTCCTTTTTATAATATTAGTATAGACAATAACAATATTAGACAACATCACATACATTGTTCTGATCCCAAGGTAAAGCTAAAGCACTCGTTTTATGGAAATGGGAAACAACGACGGTACCACAGCCACCAGATTCGACACAATATCGAAAAGTTCGTTTTCGACATTGACCCGACCGGGAATCGAACCCAGGCTAACTCTGAGGAGAGTTAGCCCCACCCAAAGTCCGGCGTGCAAGCCACTACGGAGACCGCCTACAGAGGTCGTTTCTTAACAATTTTTAGATTGTCGATTATTATGTCTGTTAATCGAATGAAACAGCAGATGATCCTACTTGGAGTCTGAAATATGAATGTGGTTCCAGGCCGCTGACGCGCGGCATCTCCCCGCCGCTGGCGCACATGTACCTGGAGCTGCCCGCCGACAGCCGCCAGCTGTACGCGCCCCACTCCCAGCAGTGGGCCGACATGCCCGCGCTGCACTTCCACTCCACGGGTCAGTCTATTTATTTGAAGTAAAAAAAAAGTAACTATCCCACTGCTGGGCAAAGGCCTCCATCATTGAAATCAAGTCATCGCTACAATTGATGGGTAATGGCTTAATCACCACGCTTGCCAAATGCGGGTTGGTGATCAGATCACATCGAAAAATCCGAAACACACTGCCCAACCTGGGAATTGAACCCGGGAACCTTCGGGTATCAGGCCGAGCGCTTTGCCACTCGGCCACCGAGGCGTTTAGCTTTATATTAATAGTATAATATAATAACCCACCTCACTCCGTTTATTATTGTAATTATTATTAGTCTTTACATTATTTAATCTTTTTATTATTAGTTTTAAGTATTACTTAATTTAGGACGAGTATGTGTACACTCCGTTTGGATTACCGTCTAGCTAGTAACGTTTACCAAATATGTTACTGTACTCATATGCATTGATTGTAATCTGTTTGTGTACCTATAGAAATAAATAATCAATAAATAAATATAGATAACTAGCGGCCCGCTCGCGTGTTCGTCCGCTTGAGTGAACACTATAGAAACCTAAAGCTACAGCGCCACCTACCGGGTTCAATTGCGAATCGAAACCATTTAGGGACCCACTCACACACACAAAAAGTTTCATTCAAACCGGTCCAACCTTTTAGGAGGAGTTCAGTGACATGCACACGTATTGAAAAATTACATACATAGATAAAGATGAAAAAAAGACGTCTGAAGTTTCAAGTTTACTTTTAATGCATTTTTAAATCGTAAAAGTACTTTGTGATCTGATCATCAAACATAGACAAATTCTGTCGCTGATTATTTTGTAGACCATTTTACGCTTTACTTTACATTTTCTCATAAACTTACCTAGATATATCTTGATATATCAGCGTAAGCCGAGCACTTGAACGGCTGAATGTTAATCGGATTGATTAGCTAAAACAGTCACTGTTCCGCTCTGTTATGAGATATATTGTTGTTTTGTGTACGTAAACCAACCACCCTCGAAAGACGTTCCATCTATTAGAAAAGCCGCTTCAAAATCCGTGCAGTGGTTTCTGAGGTTAGCCCGTCCTCACAGACAAATAAACGCGCTCCGAGGACATTCTTTTATTCTTTGTATAAGTAAGGTACCCAAAACAAATTATAGTCAATCAGAGCTTTGCCACACCATCACCGAGCAATGCAATTGGTGAAGTTTCATCATCATCATCATCATCATCTCAGCCAAAAGACGTCCACTGCTGGACAAAGGCCTCCCCCAAGAATCTCCACAACGACCGGTTTTGTGCTGCTCGCATCCAGCAAAAAGAAAGAATAGGTGCTAAGAATTTCCGAAAGAGACCTGGCTACCACCAACGACGAACTCTGGGCCCTGGCAACATTTAACACGTTTATCACACTAATATTATAAATGCGAAAGTTTGTGTGTGTGTATATTTGTTGCTTCTTCACGCTGCAACGGATGGATGGATTTTTAATGAAATTCGGCAGTTTATAACCAGGTTTAACACATAGGATAGTTTTTATACCGATATTCCCGCGGGAATGAAACTCATACCTTTTTTCTATATTCGGTTCCACAATTTACTACTTAGGTCTTGGTTTTGATGTTGGGAATAGAACCTATTTGGTAGTTTTTTATACTTTTTTATTGAAATTTTTACAGACTTTTGAAGCTGTCAAAGCGGTACGAAGTCCGCCGGGTCCACTTGTCTTTAATAAAATACTCTTGAACCCTCGGCTGTAAGAATCGGTCAAAATAATGATTGATTGTCGAGAAATTTTAAAAATGTAGGTGCATATTACAAGCAGCAGTGATAAACAAGTTCACTGAATACTATATTAAGAATTATTAATATTATAACCTTAGAGAGGGTATTAAAATTAAACTACTTTAACGGATCTACTTGTGTTTATTTTACACATTAATTTGATTTCCTGGCGTTTCGGACCCTGCAAAGGGTCGTTTCGAACCCTTTTCATTACAATGTGTAGTGTACGCGTAAATTTTAGAGAAGGTAGCCTAAAAATTACAATAGTACACCTTATACTTATTTAAATCTGAATAAAAATCAATAACCATACTTAACGAGTATGCCATTTTATATAAAGATTTCCCGTTTCAGATTCACTGCTGTTCAACGAAGTAACAGATGAAGATGTGACTGACGCCGAGGGATACTTTAACATGCAGTGCAATCAGGTTTATTTAAATTATTCTCACACAACATCATGGAAGCGCTTGTTATCATCATCATCATGCTCATCATCATCATCATCAGCTCATTTAATGTCCACACTGCTGGGGCAAGAGCCTTCCCCATAAATGGATAGAGAGAACGGGTCATAAACCACCACGTGGACCTAGGGTGGATTGGTTGTTGTTAACAACTGCTAATGCAGCCGGGATCGGACGCACGGAAGAGCTCGAGATAATAAATTGTTGGTCACCCATCCGATGACCGGCCTTTGCGAGAGTTGCTTAACTTCACCAATCGCAAACCACGGTCACGTCAACCACTACGCCTTCGAGCTCCTTAAAGGTAAACATTGTATGTATACACTGAGAGATTTTAGTAGTTGTTTTCCCGCAGGGGGGTAGATCAGACCATGAAACTGAACAACTTTCCTCAAGAAATATAGGTCAAACGACGAGATAGTTTTTTAACTTTTCCATACTAACCATGCTCGGTCAATAGAGGCTTTGTATAGAAAAGTGAAAAAATTATCTCGTTTTTTGACCTATGTTTCTTGGGGAAAGTTGTTCAGTTTCATGGTCTGATCTACCCACCTGCGGGAAAACAATCACAAAAATATCTCTGTGTATATTGTGAATTACGGTCGTATTTCAACCAATGGGCTGCCACTTGTTATTTTTATAGAAATAGAAATAGAAAAACATTTATTCAGTATCACAAAATAACACATTCATACTAATAAAACATTAATAATAAACAGTATATGATAATGAAGAGGCATCTTCTCGGCATATGTCATAGCATAAAACACAAATGTTGAAAAAAATTCCACGAGCAGGATTTGAACCTGCACCATTCTGACATTCCGGGTCAGGTGCTCTTCCAATTGAGCTATCGTGGTTCTAACCAGCCCGCCGAAATTATTCAACACTTTTTACTTTGAAAGCCAAAGGCGCCCCCCATTCAATGTCAACAACTACCGTCACTAACATCCGATCATAATATTTTTACAACAAAATTTGCGTTAAAAATTTTATTTGAACATTATATGTCATAGCACTTTAGTAATGCCACGATGCTGGTCTTCCGAATTTCAATTTTATGATTGTATATTGTGTGTGTGTCTACTTATAGGGTCCAAATAAAGATTTTATCTATCTATCACAAGTCCCAATGAATATTTCCATCTTTCAAACTGTCTACAGGTGTTCATAGGTATGGTGACGATGCAGTACCAAGCTCAAAGCGACATGGTGGAGCTCATAGAGCGGCTGGAGCGCGCCTGCATCCGCTTCGTGCACTTCAGCAAGGAGAACGAGCTGCGCTCGCGCGTGTTCAGCGAGAAGGTCGGCCTCGAGTCCGGCTGGAACTGCCACATCTCGCTCATGAGCGACGACGCGCCCAGGTGACAACTGTACATATTAGAACGTTAGAAGTGAATCGGCGAATAGGTAGACTAATTATTATACTTAACTGAAACTAAATGAAAATACTTTATTCAATTTAAGGCCGATTTTTCAATCCTCAGATAAGTTTTATCCAACGAATAACATTGTCATTGTGACATATTTTCTAAAGAGAATGTCATTATGTCAAAATTATTCAATGAATAAACTTTAACTGACGATTGAAAAATCAGCCCTTAGGCATATAAATTGCACTTATGAACGTCAAGTAGTTACATAAAAAAAAAACAAAAATATATCATACATACACACAATAATACTTAAAATACCTATATATTTTAATAAACAATACATATATTGAATGCAATTCTACTGCTGGTCCGGATGGTTGATTCTGCTAAGAAGACTCCAGCAAGACACTTAGCAGCTACTCTTTTAAACTAAGAGTTGTATACAATACAAAAACAAAATCATAATATATATAATAATTATATTTTATGTTACTCTCATAATTAGTGTATCACTCAAATTCATTGTAATGTCTAACGGTTAATATAAGTAATAACAGCCTAACGCGTTATTTCATCTGATATGAACGTTTTACTTAATTAAATCGTTTTTGTAACATAAATGCGTAAGGCTTCCTTTGCTAATCACAAACATATTGATACATATCATACACGATCGGCACATGTGACGAATGCTAACACACTCAACAAAATTACCTAGATGACTTCTTCTTTTATTATTTTGAAATGATTGTTTCTAAAGGGCTCGGTTCGCTTATGCGTATCGCATGTAAAATTGTTATATTAAGGTGAGTCTACCTCTGCGTATGAACATGAAACGTGCAAGCTACGCACACACCTGCGCAATTAAAGCGAACATGTCCAAAGATGTAATGGTCCTAATATGCACGTGTACCGCACTGTACGTGCGCGTGCGCAGGTGTGGAAACGCCTTCGACAAAAAAAATTACGTTTTTAATTTAAGTAAGTATCGCATCCGCAAATGGTTGCAATGAAACGCCTTCACGAACCGAGCGTTTAAGTGTGTTTTTTCCAGTGTTTAAATAGATTTTTCGATGTGTATTGTGTGTTATCTGACTCACTACATTAATATTTATTTCTACTTGATAGTTTTACGACATAAATATTTATTCTTATAAATTATGCTTCATAAAATGTCGCATGATTTACTTTTGTCAAATATGTGTAGAAATGAGTTGATGTTTAATGTGTAGTCAGATAATTATGTAATAGATGCTACTGACTCTTTAATTCTTTGTGACCGGTAGCAGCAGGTAAAGTTACTACTACAGTTTACGGCTTTTAATGTTTTGAATAATAAAATAAAAATAACGTTTTAAATAGTATAAGAAGCTTCAGGTAACAAGTGATTAAGAATATAAATGAAGTTTAAACGTAAATACAGAAATTGAATAAGTCACTTAAAGCAACTAAGATTTTTAAGCTTTATTTAATTATACATCTGATAACAATCGAAGTGTTTGAAATAAATTGCTTATTTCGCATTTATGTATTGTTTCTAACAGAAGGCGTAATTTGAAATGAATTTGATTTTTTTTTCTAACTAATTAACAATGGACTATGTTTGTTGATCAATCTCAGTTAAAGCGTGCTATAAAGTTTAGTCTTTCTCCTTCAGGCCACAGTTTCAAATAAATCTGTTTCAACTATGAAATTATGATCTAAAGGTTTACAACGAAATTTGCCAGTGTCCTTTCTTACCCCCAAACACGCTATAAACACGGCACAACTCAGTGACTGAAGCCTATCACTCACGGCGCCCATACTATGCCATTTTATTTTAAGATCTTATATTAGTATAATAATATACTTGTAAAAGGGAAGAAAATCGCGCCAACTATGCCATTTCATAAAGAAAGAAAAAGTGTACGGCACTTTTTTCACTTCATTAAAAAAATGGCAAACGAGCGTGCGAGCCACCTGATGGAAAGTGGTCTTCGCCGCATCTGCAGCATCCGAGGAACTGCCTATGCGTTACCGACTTCAAGAGCCCTATTTAAACGCTTCTCGAAGAACCGTGCAAATAAAATAATGATCTTAAGATAAAATATAGTGGTATCTCAGCCGTTTGTGATACCCCTTCTGTCCTGTCAGTGTTGATAGCGAGTGTTGTCGACAGCAAGAGCGCGTCGCCGCTGTCGTCGCAAACGCTGCAGCCGGGCAAGGAGCGCTCGCTCGCCTCGCGGCTCACTAGGGCCATCGATACCTATGACTCGCCCGCTCTCGGCTTTTACTATAGGTTTGTCTTTCCGCTATCGCACGCTAATACCAGAATATGCTGAATAGAGCCACAAAATAAGGAGTCTGCAAAGGTAAGTTTCGTACAAATGCGCTCGAGCAACGCGCACAGACTATCTCCCAAGGATACGAAATCTCACAACAGGCGCTCTCGGACTGTTACGAGATCCGTCTCCGTGATATGAAATGAAAATGAAAAAAATCTTTATTCAATTTAGACATATACATTGCACTTATGAACGTCAAGTAGTTACATAAAAAAACACAAAAGTATATTAAAAAATAATATAAGTACACACAATAATACTTAAAATGTATAATTTAATAAACAATACATATATGTAATGCGATTCTACTGCTGGTTCGGAAGGTTGATTCTGCTAAGAAGTCTCCAGCAAGAAACTTGGCAGCTACTCTTTTAAACTAAGAGTTGAATATACAAAAGTGTAACTACTTAATACAATGTGAAGTCACATGCGCAGACAAGCAGACTAAGATGACCACACATTCTTATCATTAAGATAATCATCAATTTTATAGTAATCTTTTTTCATTAGACCTTGTTTTATCCGTTATTCCGTTATCATTCCGTTAGAGTGGAAGGCACATTATTATATATTTTTATACATTTCCCAACAAATGATAGCGTCTATGTGTGCGTTGCTCGAGCGCGGTATGTATTAACCTTACCTTCTGAGTCTCCTAATTTTATGACAGAGCTTTGTACAAACAGCTAATTGTCGTTCCGCTAACACTTACCGCTCGGCCACGACCGCTGGCGTCTTACGATGCGACGAGCCGATTTCATGTTCACTGCGTTTTTTTTATCATCGTTGATTATGATTGTTGTAGTATTATGCGCAATCAACTAGAAATGACATATGACAGGCAATTAAGATTTGAATTTCAATCCGCTCGCTGCAAGACGCTAGTGCTCATGGCTGAGACCATAGACATTACGCATTGGCCTTACAGATGGGATTAAGCCAAGGCTAAATATAAGCATACACGTCTAACACATTAAAAAACCTTATTCTATATTCAAAAAGTGTAGTCATTCTGTTTTTTATAGATATACTTTTTACTAAATTTTCTTTTATAAATTTAATACATATCAAGCAAAGTACTGGTTAGATCATGCTTTGTGGAAGTGGAACGACCATTTGCAATTAACTTGTACTATACTGTATGTATGTAATGTAGTCCTCTGTGCTAATACTTTGTGCTTCTGTCGCCTTCTATTATACTGTATCTGATTTGTGAACTATTACTTGTGTATCGCCTATGTATATTATTTTAGTAGCTCATAGTTATGTATTTTTTATGACATCTTTTTGGTCCTTTCACGGTTTCCTGTTATTGTCTTGGAAGATAGCTTTGTTATGACATAAATGTCTATGATTAGTGGGAATAAACATACATCACGATTAACTATACTTGACTACCTACCATCTTTTATTTGAAAACTCTTATTATCATGCCGGCTACACGTCGGATATTTACAATGTCATGCCTAAGATATCTCTATGCTTAGCAGTTTGCGTTAAGCTCCGGTAAACATGTTATAATAATATAATAGAACGCGAAAGTTTATTTTTGTAAATTTTTACCGCGCTGCTGTGCTTTAGTTATAAATTTATACATATATTGTCTTAAGAATCCAATTCATCAAAGTTTTATCATAACAAATCATATGTAAATCAAACTTTGTAATCGTAGTAATATATTTAAATTTGTTATTCCCATTATTCTATCAATATGTATATGTACATACTATATCACGTAGTTAGTGCATGATTGCAATATAATAAATAATTTGTTGTTATTAAATTAGTGTCTGTATATTTGTTAGTTTCCACTTTATGTATTTAAATGAGTCTGTATAATATTAAATGTAGATAGGGAATACATTATAGTATTGTATGTCACTTTGTCGTATACTTGTAGCAACTGTAGGTTAATGGTATGTTGCTTCTGCTTATGTAACAGTATTAATTTGATTACTACAGTATGCCATGCTTTAGTTTAGATTACTTTAGATAAAACTGTGTAAGTACAATTTTTTAATATTATTTTCTATATCTATAATTATTAAACAAGATCAACATCTCATGAGACACGCAAACATAAATCTAATTTAATTAGCACTTTAATGATTTTAGTCAATTTCAAACGCTTACACTGATTGCACAGTCACTAGCACAGTTATGTAAACACTTTTCACAGTTTGTTACTCTTATCTCATTGCAGTAAGAGTTATGAAATTATATTATAAGTGTTTACAAAACTGCCTATGACATAAAACAATAAAAACTGTGCTCGCGACTGTACAGTACAAAAACTTGTAGTTCTTCATTTCTCTTTATATTAAAAATATAATGGCAGTTTATGTATTTGCATGTTTAAATTTAAAGTTAGAAATCTTGAACCCTTATTGATTTTATCGATTGTAATAAAAAGGTGTAAATCTATTCGAAGTTGAAAGTTTTCATAAATCCTCATTTTTTATTTGGCGCACTTTCTGTTGCTTCATTTTATACACTTACTGCCGCACTCAGAGTTGTCAACGTAATTAAATTCTTAATAATGAAACTGTTTTATCCCAAAATAGTGCTTACAACCTTTTCATAAAAGACTTCAAACAATCAAAAATCGTAGTTGCTTCTCAATCATTAATTTAAATCGACGTGTCTGAGTGCGGCAGTTACACACGTCACTCTGAACACAATTATTTACTCTAACACTCTGACATAAGGTAGTAAATGGAATATTGTGTTTAAAGCGGAAATAAAATGGCGTCGTCGAAGGCGTTGTCAATGTCCGCGCCGGGGGCCATCAATCTGGACCACACCACCGTGAAGTTTGACAACGAGATCAAGAAGGCACGCCATTCTATAACTACACATAGCAGGATCAAGGTAGGTTAATGAGAGACTTGTCCCGTTTAGTTGAGCGAGTACATACATAAGAAACATTTTCATTTCCATACAAACTTTAAAGCTCTAATATTTCAAACCAATAAGCTATTTTTTATGAAACTTTCTACGCTTTTGGGAAATACAGAGTTGTTGTTGACAGTATTAACTGTCTTTAATGACATGGCATTTAAAAAAATGTTTGTTTAATTGATTTTATGTGATTTTAAACTTTCCATAGTAGAATTAAAATATAGCTATAATATGTAAGTAATATTATAAAAATAAAAGACAGTTAATGGTATTTTTCATTGATAGAGGCCTATGTAGTGGAGAGTCTGTAGTCTGTTGTAGTGGACTACAAAAGGCTGCACATCAGCCTATCCAAAACTTTTAAATTTCTTCAATAAATGTTCAACCTTATGGCATATACAATAAGAGGGTGCCGCGCGGACGCAAAACTGCGAGTTTAGGCATATAGCGAGCGAGCGGCGCGTGGCAGCACTGCCACGCGCACACGGTGACGACGGCGCACGCACACTAATAACAGAGTAGGCTGGTGATTTAATTGGAACAATGTTTACTTTCGTAAAATCATATGCGTTTGGGTAAAAATAATAAAAGCCTTAATATTTTGATATTATAAATATAAATGTATAAATAAATATAAATATAAATATAAATGAAAAATTAGACAAAAACACAAATGTTGAAAAAATTTCCACGAGCAGGATTTGAACCTGCACCCTTCTGACATATCGGGTCAGGTGCTCTTCCAATTGAGCTATCGTGGTTCTAACCAGCCCGCCGAAATTATTCAACACTTTTTTTTACTTTTTACTTTGAAAGCCAAAGGCGCTCAGTCAATGTCAACAACTACCGTCATTAACATCCGACCATAATATTTTTACAAACACCAAAGATCAGTTAAGAAGTAGGCAAGCTATTATAAAATGCACCAAAAACCTGCACCCTTCTGACATACCGGGTCAGGTGTCAGAAGGGTGCAGGTTCGAATCCTGCCCGTGGAAATTTTTTCAACATTTGTGTTTTTGTAATTTGTTTCGCAACAAAATTTGCGTTAAAATTATTTAAAACATTGAAAAATTAGACATCAGTGGCCTGCGGAATATCAATACAAACATTTTGATGTCAGATTATTGTTTCATGTGCTATATATATTTACAAAGTTTCTGAAGAAATAAGTTTTTAGATATCATTACTTTTACGTATTGTTCATGCAGTTTCTGGGTATTTGTTTCAAATTCCAAGACAACCATGGTCTTGTGAAAGGATCAAGCTAACCTACACTAGTTCTTTTAATGTATATGACTTATTCAGCGCCTAGCACCAGTCACTTAAAAACATGTAAATTTTCGAAATTCCGCGCGGCACCCCCTCAAGTTCAAAGTCTATTGAGGAAATTTGACAGTGTGTGGTAGTCTGATGTGCATGCGTGTGTACCATCGCTCCTACGCAAGTACCTACTGTGCTGTGTGCAGTTGCAACGCGGCAGCGTGCCCGCGTCGTCGCCGTCGGCGGACTCGCTGCTGGAGGGCGGGTCGGGGGCGGAGTCGCCGCCGGACGCGTGCCGCTCGCTGTCCTGCCTCACCGACTCCACGGACCACTCCGCGCCGGTCAACTTCGACATGAGCAACCGGGTATGTGGCTTTTCTTCTACTAAGCAAATACTTTACTGTTTTCGTGTGGTGGATATGGGTGATAACCGATTTGTAGTATGTACCTTACATAAATATGAAGGTAGGGTAGTAGCATTATTGTTACTTACATCTAAACAAAAAATATTATATATTGGATGTCGTTTTTCGAAAATAATTACCCATACCATTGTCTAGTGTGGTGGTTTATGCCCGATCTCTATATGCTATTTATGTTTATGTGGAAAGGCATAACCCCAGTAGTGGAACATTTACAAATGATGATGAGTAACGATCTCTATTTCAGATTAGTTTTTAAAATTACTAGCGTATTCGAATTCGCTCTTTTTGGTATTCCATGTATCTTCTGCTATAGGTTGGATTCGCAGTCAACGTCAAAGCCAATAAAAGACCTACGGTTTTACAACCTCTGAGAAACTGCGGTTAGGAACTTGCGAACGCCAAAGTTGACGTTTCACACGTCGCGCCCGTCCATTCATTGTAAACGTGCACGCACGAGTTATATTATTTACAACCGATCCTACCGGGTTGCCAGAATGAGTCTGCGTGCTCAATATGAAAAAGTGGCTACGTTTTCTTCACTTTAAACTTATCTTAAAATATAATATTAATGTTTATAAAGGCGAAACTGCCCCGCGGCATCGAGAATATACGGCCGCACATCGAGCAGGTGGACAACGTGCCGCTGCTCGTGTCGCTGTTCACCGACTGCACGGCGCGCTCCGTGCACCTCATGATACAGATCATGCAGGTGGGTTGCCTTCAGTGTTGACCAAAGACAACCCGGCTATGCACTACTCAAAATTTATACCGACACCCCCTACTAACCGTTAGGTTACAAAAAGGTTTCAGATGACATAACGCAACGGCAGATCAAGACACGTCGAAGCGCATTTTTCATTCGGTGCTCTTAAGACTAGTGTCTCAAGCGAGCTGCCCCGTGAGCACGTACCGGAGTTGTATGCTCGCTCACTTTTGACCATAGACAAGCCTGCTATACACGAATTTAAAGTTTATACTGACAGTGACACCCCCTACCAACTGTTAGGTTACAAAAAGGGGTCAGACGACCTTGCACAAGGTAACATCTACGTCAGGACATAACGCCAGATCAGGACACGCCGAAGCGCATTCTTTATTCGGTACTCTTAAGACTAGTGTTTCAAGTGAGTTGCCTTCGTGGACACGTTTAGTCCACTACCTAATCGTGTAACTATATCTATACTAATATTATAAAGAGGAAAACTTTGTATTTTTGTATGTATGTATGTTTGCAATGAATAAACTCAAAAACTACTGGACCGATTTAAAAAATTCTTTCACCATTAGAATGCTACATTAGCGCTGAGTAAGATAGGCTATATTTAAAAAAAAGGAAAAAAAAGAAAAGCGGTTCGAAGTCCGCCGGGTCAGCTAGTAATATATAATCGTGTAGCAACATATATACACGCGCAGTCATACTGCTTTGCATTGCTTGCACCTCTTCAGGAAATCCCTTTTTTTGTGTACTTAAGTCAATATCATTACTAAAATATGAATTTCTTTTTTAATAATATTCCATCGTTTGCGTCGCAGGACTACGGCGAAGTGGTTTGCGTCATGGGATCCGCCGCGAACTGCCTCAACATGGAGATATTCATGCAAGCCGACGCCAGGTACTGTATTTATTTGTAATTGGCTCTATACTATATCTACCAACTATGAATATTTAGTTTGTTTGTATTTGGTGAATGTAAATATGTGCCTAAGTAAGTTCAACCGTCTTGTTAATACAAAGCATGTCCAATGCGATGACTTGATGACGCGTCGCATGCGCATACGCTGGACCAACAGGTTGATTCCACCATTTTGCTGCGACATACGAATTATACTGGTCGGTTTGAGTAAGATACAAAAGGATTAAAGGTACTTGTATCAAATCACTTAATGAACAGGCTAGGCATAAGACGAATAGGCATATTCTACCAGAAATTCTACCAACAGTTTTGTGACCTCATATGTTAGATTTTTTTTTTAGAAAAACCAAGAATATTTTTAAATATTCTTATCATATCATAATAGTTCTGTTATGTTATTGATTGCAGCATAGCCGTAGAACCCTTATACCCTGTGCTGTGCCAAAAGATGCCGCCTTACCGATTACCGGACAAGTGCATCGGACCCATAGACCTGGCGAGGACTCTCAACTCCGTGCCATGCTCTTTGTCGGTAAGCTCTCATTTTCCTTTACTATTTTATTGTAAAGTGAAATCGTTATCCCCTTTTAACCCAATCCAATGTTAACCCAAATTGGAATGATACTGTAACGACATAATTTTGAAATGTATACAAAAAATGTTTTTTCTTTTACTTTTTACTAAAGGACGTGAATAGTTTTGTGAGTGAAAGCCGATTAATAAATATTGAAATAGTTAATATCCAACTGACACACTGAAGGCTTATTGCTTTATTTATTAAGGGTATCTTGCACTAACAAAGTCTAGATTTAGCTACATCAAATTGACTATACGCTATTAGGCCTTCAAGTTAAAAGCTACAAAAATGCGTTTAAAAGAGGATTCAGCTTAATCAAGCCTTAATATTAGTGTAAGTGACCCTTACATTAGTAAAATTAAAAAGAAAGTGTTTATACTACACCGGTCTTGTTGCAAGAAATATCAAGCTTAGAAGCTTCCCTGCTTGCCCCCATCACGAGAACATAACTTTTCTTATTGTAATTCCACGCTGGCCAGTTGCAAAACAAGTGGCAAAACCAGCCAATGACTAACTACTGCAGCAAAGAGGTAAGGTTGACTGTCGCGACAAAAGTTACTGAACAATATAACTGTTATTTTTAGAACCTAGACAAGTGCCAACCTAAAATATAATCTATATATTAATACGTGAAGCAAAAACTTTGTACACGTTTTTACAAAAATTTCGCGGACGGAGGAGTATGAAATTTCGCACACTTATAGTTTATATAGAGAAGGTTATCCGAATGAATTATTTTTTTTTTAATTATACGTAAAAAATACTTTAAATCAACAAAAACAACATTACACACACTACCATGTATTTGACACACGTATTATTTGCCTTTAATGCGGCCGACATCTGTCAATGCCAATCCAAACTCACATTCTCTTTTTTAATTTTTCATTGCTTAAGATACAATCCGTGCAGCCTTAATAAAATTACGGTCGAATTTCGACCATTGGGCGACCACTAGTGTTGATAATTGGGTGGGTGGCAGGCTGTTTCATGTAAATTCTTAGAGCAGCGCTGTGTGAGGCGGGTCGCCTGTGAAACACGGCGCCGGTGACGGGTACGCTCGTCCGCTCACGGAACAGTTCACTAGATGCACTTTGATAGCTTCAAAACCGCCATATATGTCCGCTTGCCGCAGTGGACGCCCTTTTCTGACTTTTCGACCGACTCCACGCACACGGTGGTCAATTTGACTGTAAATGGGAAGATAGTCGCACTAGCGGACTCCGTTTTTTCTTATTTATTTATTCTATTATTATTGTGGTACTACTACTTATTACAAATAATAAATAATAAGTGAATAAATATTTAATTTGCTTAAAACACGGTATTCATAGTTGTAACAGACATAGTATGTCCACATGTTTTACAATTTGTATTGCATGCAAATATCGTAACTACATCAAAGAGTAACATTATACTACAAATAAGTTTCCATAAAAATTCATTCATATTTCAATCAAATTTAATTAAATTTACAAATAAATAATTATAATAAAAATGAGTATGTTACTTAAATAAGGTAACTGTCAAAAACATACATGTAGGTAAGTATGAAAAATGAAAAAAAAACGGACACTGATTGTCGAACGTGTGCGATTTTTATTATCGTCACTTGACATTAAGTGAGATGAAGGGTAAGCGCTTCCGCCTTGTGATACCATATATTTATTATGCACCGTAAATTTTAAGTTGTTGTGGTACTCATGAATTGGAACAACAACTACAATAATACCTACTCTTTCAAAATGTATGGAATAGCTGATTACTATAAATATTCCAAAAAAGGTCCTGTGCATAAAGTTGTTTCAACTCATGAGTCCTATCACCTGCTAAAGGCAAAACAATGACGTAATTCTGACGGTGTATAATAAAAAGAAACGCTTTGAAACATGTCACTTGTCTAGGAAATGTTGTTATCACATATAACGTTATAAAATATTTGTTCAGCAACTTTTGTCACCAATTGTGTGGTCTTAACTGAGCGTTAATTGTAATTGATATGAATGTATGTCCATTTCTGATTTGCTTATAGTACCGCATGTGTTTTAAAGTTAATTTAAAGTATTTTTTTATCTGACATTAGTGACGAATTCCGTTTTTTAGATATATTTTGTGTAAATCGCTAACATCGTTAATTATAATTTATATTAAAAGATTTTTGTATGCTGACGAGTGATTTTATCAAAATCATCTTAGTAAATATACAATCCAAAAAATAATTGTCTGTTAAGATTTTGAGTTCACAGAACTTAACAGTTATCCAGGAACAAAGAACTATAGATGTAATCGTCTTAGGGTAGACTTAGTAGAATGTTAGTGTATTCATAACAAACTTACGCTTGACTAAAGTCTTGTATTAAATCTAATTGCCGCACTCAGAAACGTCAATTAAAATTAATTATTACTAGCACGTATACGCAACGCAGCAGCGTCATAAGTCTTATGTTCTTCGTTATGTTGTCTGTCAGAAGCAACGGCTTTTGTCCCTCGTATGCGCTGTCTTATTAATTTATTATATTGATATGTATATGTAAGTTTATAAAGTAGATACCTACGGGCCTGTTTGTTAACTTTGCTGTCTAAAATTAATAAATAAATTTATTATTATCATGTTAATTGATGTCTCTGTGTGCGGCAGTTTGTAATGTGCTTTGCCTCGTATGTGCCGTGCCGGTCTTAAAATTTTAGCCGCTACAGTCGGCCATAATCAACAAGTTATAGCGTGCCTTATACGCCAACGTCGACAGTAATCGACGATAGTTAGTTTAGTTTATAAAATGTTCAAAATGATTTTTAAAGCAAATTTTGTTGCGAACAAATTACAAAAACACAAATGTTGAAAAAATTTCCAATTGGAGGAGCACCTGACCCGGAATGTCAGAAGGGTGCAGGTTCAAATCCTGCTCGTGGAAAAAAAAATTTTTTCAACATTTGTGTTTTAGTTTAGTTTAGTTTACAAAAAATAAAATAAAAATATCTGGAAATTTAGGAATCCTTATTCTTGTTGCAATTTTTTACACATATAAATACAACATATAATACAAATAAAAATATCTTCACTCTTTTTCACTTTAATTTGAAATTAAGTTTACATGGCAGAAGCAAAACACGGAATAATTATTCGAAACTTATTCTCTGTTTATTTGTTAGG
>CAUJAO010000187.1:0-10065 GCA_963082485.1 Eudonia mercurella
CTGACATCTTGTGACGCAATACGCGTTTGTTACCTCGATGTCGCCGACTGTACATGTTGATTGACATATGCATGTTACATTGTTTATGATGTTAATTAATAAGGTTTTGACCCACTCTTTTCGTGGTGCGACTAATTTATTTACTTATCGGTTTGAAATGCCTTCCACCTTATGTAATTTTACGCCTAGCCAAAATATAGTTTTACGGGCCCGATGATTAATAGGCAAGCGAGATTGTTCATAATTTTATATTTACGCAAGCTTTACTACTTTTATACTTTACCGTATGAAGTTTAGGGCCCATAAATGTAAACGATTGGTTCTATTTAAACCACGGCATTCTGTTTCTATATTCAGTAGACTGAGTTATACATTACTTAATGAAATATAGGTAAGTGTTGTATTTTCCAGTTTTGTTTTAGCTGGTTGAATGCCGTTTTACAAGGCATTTTGTTTATACGAACCAGATTTGAAGTTGAAAAGTTTAGTTACGTGAATCGTCAGAATAGAAAATACAATTTCACCAGGTGTATGGAACTGAATTCAAGTAATTGTGCCAATGAACAGTACAACGTTTTTGTTTAACTGTGTTTCTGGTTACCGGGCTTTTGGCCAGCCAAGTCCACTAGTCAGGGCGAGCGAACAAATTACATAATTGTCTTTTACTTGAAATTTTTTATGCATGCAATGTAGACCATAATATTTTTTATGCCATCGTACGATATGTTTAAAATTTTGGTAAATCCTAGCATAATACTAATTACTGATCATTAGGTGCTCACGGCATTTCTTCAAATATGAAATCGAGCCCAAGCTCGGCATTTGACATTGTCAAATAGATTTAAAATTTTGTCAATTCGTGCTGCATATCTATAATGAACTGACTACTGCTTATTTATATTGGACGTGTAGAGCAAAGGCTCACGGCGACGAAAATACCTTATAAGAATATATATCGACGCGATTTTTTAGTTTTAAGTTAATGCAATTGGCATTTGTTCATGCGCTAGCCGAATTACGGTTTTAGTTAAATTATTTTAAAATACTGCACGTCATATGTGTCATAATTGACTATTGGTGTAGATATACCGAGCGGCCTGGACCTGGAGCTTGCGGCCTATGTGGCTGTTGGGTCTATCTGGACAATAGTTACGTTAAATCATAACAAATGTTTTAAAAAGTTCTATAAATTGTCACAAATGTATATGTTCAAAATAATATTTATTAACTAGCAATAATGTAAATATTTCTTTGTATATTGCAATTAGGAAATTAGTTTGCTTTTTTTACGTAATACGTAGATACGTATAATACATTGTTTAGTGACATTCATTATGGATAAATAAATTTAAATTATTGACTGACAAAATGTTGTTTCATTTAGAAAATGTATGAAATAAAACAAATTTTATATAATAACAAAAATAGTTGTATTACAAAACATTGTTTCACAAAAGTTACTTCAATTTATTTTCACTTACAGACACAACAGAACTTAATTAAAATAAAGTTTTGCTACAAAACTTCGCGAGTACATATCGCAGATGACATAAGTGTTTAGTCACAATAATTATTAAAATTGGCAGTGTTACGGCTTGAAAAGTTCTATGAACGAAAGACAATTCTGGTTGCTTTTTCATCAGCAACAAATACAGTTTTGTTGTGGTAAGATCAATCATTTTTCAGTTTATCGTCATCATTATAATAAAAATATCCATTGATGACATATAAAAATATTTTTTCTAAAATTTGCTTTTTTTGTGACAAAAGTCAAATTCTGATAACTGTATTACAAAGATTTGGACAAATGTTTCATCTGCGATATTGACTGGTTTAGTTTTTAAATGTCTTCATATTACATTGTCTGCTGTTATTATACTGAATTCAGTTATACTGTACTTATTCGGTTTTATGTAAGAACAAATAAGAATTTATATAAACCGCGCGCTCTTTTGGCTGAAGTTGCTACAGCTCGATGAGCAAAGCCGAAATACCAAACCACAAAATGTAGCCAACCAAATACTAGTGGGAGAGGTCAGCACACCCCAATTTTCTATTGCCACATCTTGCAGAAGTGAGACCAAGTTGTATAGCGAGATTTTATAAATATGCTATGCATCGTAAAGGATATTAGTCTACTGTCAACATATAAATGCCGCGGAATAGGACGCTACAATATCAATAGCAACTTCATATAGCAGAAGTGCTTACTTATACATATCACATAATGTTAAACCAAATTTTTTTTTTCAAGCTTTAGAATGGTTAGTATTTTGGGCATAATAGTAAAAACATTTATTAAACGAAAATTGGAGAAACGTAATTTATGAATGAACAATATACAAGTGGATTGCTTCATTTTATTACATATTTTTGTAACAAAGCTACACTTTTTTTTACCAGAATGACATGACTGCAACTCTGCATAAACAAATACATATTGTTTTTATACAACTGCTGTATGACTTCTGTTTTATAAACAGCTCGTTGCAAGGCTCGCCGCTTAAATATTTCTTTTTACATAAAACAAGTTGACTATATTGCACAGCCGTTATTCTGCTTCGCAGTGATTCGAATAACTTTGTAAGACAAATAATTTAATTAACATTATGTACATTTTACAAGCTTATTGAACTAAAAAATTTTGTGAATAACCTTTGACGAGTCCGTCACATTTGGCACTGGTCAATAAGGCTGGTCGAAACGGTTCGACGGATTCTCAGCCTCAGCCTAAGGCAGGGGCCGAGGTCATTGGGGCGCCGGCGGTTGTTTCATCTGCTTCTGCTGCTCCAGAAGACGCTCTAAGGGCGAAGGTCCGGGCCCAGACCATAGTGACTGTGGATTAAAATAAAAAGTAAGTCGCCACTTAATTAATGGGTTTATGCGCAGCACATACGATTCGCAAAAAGTCATGTTAAAAACAGTAGAACATCAACAGACTGATTGAGTATTTTCTATTGTTGAAGTTGCATTTATAGTTGTTGAAGTTGCTTTATCTTCAGTAACATTAATCACACAAATCCCGTCTTCATGACTCAAAATCCTAGTCATCAAGAGTCATCAGACAGAGACATAAACATAGTGTTTGTTGCATGGACTGATGATAAGATAAAAGTAAAGAAGATTGAAATAAGCTCATTCTCAATAAAAAAATGAAATAGTTGAATGATTCTACGTGTGCGTTACCCTAGCGGAAAAAAATAAAAGTTTTTCACGAATATCTTACAAACAGTTGGATACACTAATTTAAAATTTCGTGCACATCACACGAGAGGACGCATTAAATATTCATTATCTGAATTGATTGGTAGACATAATGATAACTCCAAAAGTGGTAATAATAACATGATAAGGTCTCTTCACATACAGCGTGGGAAGGAGTATACCGACAAATTGAAACCAAGGATTCCTGGTGGTATTACGAGTAAATTATGTTATATCAATATGGGTCTAAAACTGCGTAATTAACTTACTTTATTTTTAGAACAAAAATAATAATTATCGACAGTACTTCCTTGTAAACAAAACCTAAGTTCAAAGAGTGAAATAGAAAACGTCAAACTTCACGAAAGACTCCGACAAAATACGATAAACGACGAATGAAGTCAACGTCAGTGTGAGACATTGATTATTAATTATTACTATGTACTTGTGTGAAGGTGTGTGTGATTACGTCAAATAGTTAGGGCGTGTTACCCTAGAGATTTTTTGAACTTGTGAATTACTTAAAAAATTAATATCTCGAAAATTAGGCTTTACTGGCCCATGTTTATATTACTTTTTTTTGTCCAAATAGGCATTAGAATCTTTGGTTATAATTTGTCGGTATACTCCTACCCACGCTGTATAAATACAAAATCGCTAGTTAGTTATCACGTTATATAGCATTAATAGTTATCGCTATTAGATCAAATGAAAATATAAAACAAAAATGTATCAAATATGAATCAAAAAGAATATTTACAACTCCACTTGTCTACCAACACAGATATATCAAAATTGACATCATTTTTGTCCGCTAGGCGAACGCACACGGCTCTAAGATAGAAGGTAGATACAGTCACGAGCATTAACATGCATTCACTTTCGATTATTTTCGACTTATTCCATTGTATTGTGGCAATGCGCTCGGCCCGAAACCCGAAGGTACTGGGTTCAGTTCCCAAGTGTCTTTCAGATTTTTCGATGCATAGCCCGGGTTATGATCACCAACCCGCGTTTGGCAAGCGTGCTGATTAAGCCATTACCCATCAATTATAGTGATAACTTGATTTCAATGATAGAAACCTTTGCCCAGCAGTGGGACAGTGATAGCGTCGGGAATAGTTCGAAAGCGCGTAAGTATTATGATTATTTCCTTATAATTTTTACGCAAGTATTGTTGTGAACGTAGAACGTAATGTTGTTGCTTAAGTAGTATTTGGTCAAAACTGCGTAAGCGTCAAACACCTGATTTTTTAAGAGAACACCAAGTGCCTTACAAATAAACAAAGAATAAGGTTCGAATAGTTATTCCGATTTTTGTCTCTTTTACTCTAATTTGAAATGACTGTTTGTTTGTTTATTTGTAAGACAGTGAATATTTAATTACTTAGTGGTTTTACGTACCAATTAGAACATAGCAATTGTTTTGGCTCCTATATTATAATAATGAAGTAATTTTCTATAAAAACTACGTAAATCGTAAGATGAAAAAAGCACTCACGCTGTTTTGCTTTATCCATATTTAAGAAAGTTTGTGCGGAATCCACCAATGCTACTTAGAATAGAATAGAATAGAATAGAAAAACATTTAATCAGTATCACAAAATAACATTCGTACAAGCAAAACATTCATAATTTAAGATACATGGTATATGATACTGAAAAGGCATCTTCTCACCATGTGTGGTAATGCTACTACTTACGCGGTTTTGAACTATTCCCTACGATAGGCTATATACTTTAATACTCCACATGAACATGTAAATGGTCGTGCGGGTAGGTGCGGACCCACCTGGTGCGGCTGGTGGCGGCGGGTGCCCCAGGCCGCGGCGTCGGGCGCGCCGCCGCTGAACAGCGAGTACGTGTTGGCGGGCGCGTCGCTGCCCGCGCCCTCCGCGCCCTGGCGGCGCGTCATGCATTTAGAGCTTATACGTTTGCATGGCCCATACAAACTTACAAGTTTAAATGTTTTTTTACCGATAATCCAATTTTAATTACTCTTTTTTGTGCTTAACTTTTTGACCGCTACAACCTGACATTTGCATGCCTACAAAAATAAGGCAGGATAAGTTAAGTAATGTAAGTTACAAGTTAAAAAAAAGGAATTCGTTGTTGACGCTGTTGAACATTGTCGCTAATCTCAATGCACTGTACCGTGCGATTCAAATAGGATGGCGGCTGTGAAGTTAGTTACAAGTCGCGTCGCAGTAGCGAATTTAAGGTTAACACCTTACTGCGGAACGTTACAGGGCGGGGAGTTTTGACTGTACTTGTGCGCGCCGGCGCCGGCGCTCGCAGCATACTTCACAGCCGCCATCCTATTTGAATCGCATCATATTCACTATTGTGCAAATAAATGTTTGACTTTGACTTCAGCATAAATGCAACCTCGGTCCTGGAAAATCTTGCAACAGGAATAGGGATTCCAAAATTTGCATATATCTTTATCTATATTTGTTTTTGTAAACTATAAGTATTGCCGAATATTGCCGTCTTTGACGTACAAGGCACGCTATCAATTGTGGATTATAGCCGGCTGTGGCGGTCAAACGGTTAAGTAAAATTCAGGGATCTGTAGTAAAAAATATATAAAAAAAAAGTTTAAATGTTGAAACTTTCCATTGTGGTTTTTAAATAAAGTTTGAAACAAATTAGAACTTCAAAGTTTATATGGGCTATGCAAATAAAAGCTTCTAAGGCCAGCGCGGCCGAGTGGCAGTTCAAGGCGTACTTTATGTGGTCCGTCGCAATAGATCACGAAAGAGCTGCACCAAATAACGCACATTGCGGATTAAAATAAATACCGCATGTTGGTCTAATGCCCGGTTCCGCGCCCGTAACCCCTTACAGTTTTATTCAGGTAACTAGTCTCCTAAAGTGGTTAGAGGGTTACCTAACACTTAGAAAACGTTGGTGAAAATGGGCATTACAGTTATTTTTGACGGAGGAAAAGTACACTCTTGGACTGACACTCGTCTGCGTCTGTGTAAAGGTCAATAACACACGCTTGGGTCAAAAATTAAAACAAGGAACGGTCGCCTACAGCGCCGTCTATGAAAAGCGTCGCGTGCCACTCCCACAGCGAAATACACACTGACAAAATAATAACGGAAACTCAGGAACTATCGACTTGAAATTTGGCAGGTGTGCTCAAAGGGTGTTCGACATCCACAGTATCCCTCAGAGATACGTGCGAACGCGGATGAAATGACGTATGAACCGCTAATTAAATATACATTAATTTATGTAGTCTACAATTTAGTTTTACGTACTTAACTTGCAAGGAATTTAAATTTACTTGTTTGTAAAATTTTGCAAATTAAAACATAATTAACTCACCCCGCTCGAGTTTAAATTCTTCATAGCACTAAGATCACTTCCCACGGTATCGCTAAAATTCATTTGCAAATTCCTTTGCTGTTCTATGATGTTGGAGTTGAACGCCAAGCTGCCCATATCCATGAGGGGCTTGCTGGCGTAGGGCTGCGGCGGGGGCTTGTCCATCATCTTCATCTGCAGCGGCTGGTAGCCCAGCTTGTTGCTGAACTGCGGGTACATGGCGGAGTCGTAGCCCACGGCGGGCGCGTACGAGCCGAAGTTGTTGAGCGACGCGCTGAAGGTCTGCGCGCCCACCATGGCCTGCAGCGGCGCCAGCGGCGGCGGCGGGCCCACGGCCGGGTGGTAGCCCGCCTGCCCCGGCATGCCCTCCGGCTTGCTCGCCTGCCCCACGCTCTGCATCTGGTTGAACACAGGCATACTCTGGTACTGGTTCGAGACGGAAGCTAAATGTGGGGAGTAAAAGTTCGGTTGCAAATTGACGGATTGCGAGAAGTTGGAATTGAAGTTCGGCGGCTGGTTGTCCGGCCGCAGCCAGGGCGGCTGCTGGTACGCCTCGTGCTGCGGCGGCGCCCAGGCCTGTTGCTGCGGCGGCGCGAAGGTGGCGTTGGCTTTGAAGGAGTCGTCGCGGAACTTGTTGTCGCCCTCGTGCTGCCAGTAGCGGTACTGGTTGGCGAACCGCGGCGGCAGGTCGTTGAGGAAGTTCTTTTTGTCGCCGGACATCTGGTACCCGTAGTTGCCGAACTTGTTGCCCTCCTGGAACAGGTCGGCGCGCGAGGTCTGCTTCTGCAGCGCGGCCGTGCGCACGTCGATCTCCTTGGGGTTGACCACGGGCAGCCGGATGCCCGCGCCCGGCGGCGACGGGTAGCTGGGGTTGTACGCGATGCCGGTGTTCTGGATGCCGTAATTTTTCTGGAAGTTCATCCTGGGGCCGTCGTAGGCGTTCGGCGGAGGGTTCGGGCCCCAGTTCGGCGAGGGAGGGTGGTCCTGCCGTTTCGGCTGGTAGCTTTGCGAGTTCTGGGAGGAGCTCTGGCCGGGTTTGGGCTCCTTTTTGTCCTCCTTGTCGGGTTTGGCGGGCGGGTCGGGCTCGGCGTTGACGAGGTGCGGGTAGCCGGCCGACTTGTCCTTGAGCGCCAGGATGCCGCCGGTCTTGCGTCCCAGCGGCAGCGCGGCCAGCCCCTTGATGCCCTTCGGCTGTACCGCCTTCGGCTTGCCGTCGTCCTCCTCGATGTTGCCGGCGGCGGAGTCCGGCGTCGGTGGTGGTGTCACAAACTTCACCTGGGAGAAATAGATTGTTGCTTTGAATACAAATGTTGCCCGATATTTGACGTAGAGCCATGACAGTTTAGAACTATCCGTCTGGGTCACTCCATTTACGAAAGACTGTCTTTTTCTTCTTCTCAAAACGCCACGCTCTTACTTACATGGAAGGCTGTAGTCAATAATTATTTCCCTAATTATGGATTTATGAATACTAAGATTGCCAAAGTTCCTGGAGCAAATAAATAAACATAAATTTATTCGAAGGCCGTTAACGAACTTTCACTTTTATATAAAAAATATACTTACTCAAAACATGCTCTAATCTCATAACACTAAGGTTTTATTTTCATAACTACCAATTACTTACGTTGCATTGATAAACTTGATGACAGAGTAGTACGCTAAAGCCGGTTCCCTATATTCTATCTATCTGTTGTTTTGCCTACTATAGATAAAAACTTGAAATAGAAATAGAAATATTTATTGTGCAGGAAACACGGTACATTAAAGATGATAAACGATAATTAGATCCACATGTTTCGCTGAATATTCAGCATGCAAAAATTTGTTGACATAAGCTCCATACATATTATGTCAAATTTCTAACTCCAGTAAGCAAAACAACAGACAGATAGAATATAGGGATCCGGCATAACTGAATGAAATAGTGATAGTACGTCGATTGTTCGACCTGTTTGTTGGTCTCCTCCTGCTTGCGCATGATGGCGGCCATGGCGATGTTGACGCGCGGCTTGCGCGCTTCCTTCTTGTCTTCACTCTTGTTGCAGTCTTCGCCGCCGTCTGTATCCTAAATGTACGCAGTTTTTAATAGTTTATTTTATTTTTAATTTCCTTATCCCCATAATGGAGAGGCGACGTGGAAGTGATGGGAGTCCTCTTGTACAAGATCATTCTACTGTACTGTATAGATGCAGCAGTATTCAAATATTTTGTTCTATAAGCATGTATCTATATATGTTTGTACATACATACACACAAACATATATATATACATGTATGCATGCATTAATTTATTTTTATTTTCTCATAACCCTATCAAGGAAGAAGTGGCGACTTGGACGTACGAGAAAGTTCAATCGGTACAATCTACATTATACATGCGGATAAGAAATTATGTGACGCCAGCAGCAGCAGCACCAGCAAAAAAACAAACATTTTGTTCAGTATACACAGGGTCGCCCATAAGTCCCTTGAAGTGTAAAATAATAATTTTAAAAATCTAGTTACATTGCGTAAAAATTGGTTACACTTCGTGGGTACCAATCTCACAAATTTGCGGTTACTTCAGGGGTTCCTATAGGAAAAAGTTTGCACCGCCATTATACAAGTCTAACCTTGGTAGGCACTCCCCAATAACTCAAATGTGTCTATATTGTAACGCTGTTCGTTTCGATGTGGATCTATTTTCTGTTTTTCTTTAAATGTATTAAGAATTAAATTAAAAGCAATTTATGAAAATAAGTAAAGCAAGTTTACGTTTAATCAAGTAAAGCGTATTTCTGAAACTGTGTTAGCTCATGCTGTGTCTACATGTAATAGGTTGTAGCTATTGCACGATAATTTGTCAACATATAATGATATTTTTAAGTTAAGCTTGTAATCAGTTTTGTAGACCTTTATAAAAAAATAAAAAAAGGTTTTTATTTTATAGTAATCCTTATAAAATAGGAATTATTTTTTGAAAATATAATCATCTTAATGTAATCCGTTACGATCGCGGCACTCCTGTAAGCGACGTCTAAAATTATCCATCACTGCGCGGCAAGTAAGCTCTGTAATAATGCTTGCCATTTCTCGTCGGATATTTTCTTTCAGGACATCAATTGACCGGGGATTAGTTTCGTACACTTTCAAAAAAGTCCATTGGGGTCAGATCCGGACTACGTGGTGCCCAGGGAATATCTCCTCTTCGAGAGATCGCTTTATTAGGGAAAAGTTGACGGACGACGGACATAGCGGTGTTAGAGGTATGGGCAGTTGGTCCATCCTGTTAAAACTAGGTCTGCGTATTGAAGCCTGGAAAATTCTGCAACTCTGATGTAAAAAAAAGTCCTCGATCATTGTTACATGACGCTGCCTAACAGTAACCGCTCGACCTCTGCCGTCCTCAAAAAAGGCATATGACATAGCCGCCCAAACTGTCACTTTAGGGTTATGTAAGGGCTTTTCATGTTTGCGCTTTGGATTTTGGCAACTCCAGTAGTGACAATTTTGCTTATTGACATGGCCGTTGATGTGGAA
>CAUJAO010000188.1:0-32451 GCA_963082485.1 Eudonia mercurella
AAAAACACAAATGTTGAAAAAATTTCCACAAGCAGGATTTGAGCAAAGTAAAAAGTGTTGAATAATTTCGGCGGGCTGGTTAGAACCACGATAGCTCAATTGGAGGAGCACCTGACCCGGTATGTCAGAAGGTTGCAGGTGGAAATTTTTTCAACATTTGTGTTTTTGTAATTTGTTCACAACAAAATTTGCGTTAAAAATTATTTAAACATTTTTAAACAATTTCTAATTTATTACTATACCATATGTATAGTAATAAATTAGAAATTGATGTTATGTTTGCCTGCAATTGTAATTTTTTTCAATGTGCTTGAATATAAAATAAAAATTCTTTGTATGTTTGTATAAAAATGTTTTAATTGAATTGTAAAGTATGTAATAAAAGTGTTTCTAGCATAATTAGTAGAATAAGGAGTATAATAAAAGGTACTTTCGAATGTAATGAGTTCTAATAATGAAGAACAGTAAATTTTACCTTAACTTATGTCAATTTAAATAAATAAATAGTTCTATATTGTAACATAACTTATTATGTCAATTTAAATAAATAAATAGTTCTATATTGTAACATAACTTATGTTAATTTTTAAGACTTGCTTAGAACCAGATCGAACGAAAGAGCAATGGGAAAAAACACAAAACGCTTTATGAAAATGCTTTAGACTTGAACTGACACACTGCAGAGTCCATCTCAGAATTATACAGATCATACCTACAATAGCAGGCTGTTACATTATGAAAATACCATATGGCTGGAATGAATATGACAAAAGTAATGGTAGTGAGACTTAGTAGTTATATTGCACCAAAGAGAATGTAAATATACTATGGACAAGAACATGTTAGGAGCCAAATTTAAGGAAACTTAGAAAATCCAACTTAATTCACAGCCAGTAAGTAACTAAACATATTGATCTGTTGAAGTGGAGGTAAAAGTAATGTGGAGTGGGAGGTAGACGAAGCAGGTATACTATGGGACCTGAGAGTTGGCACCACTCCCAGAAGATGAGAGATGGGATAAAAGATATAGATGACACTGGGACCATTCCCCACAAGAGTAGCCCCCCAACAGTGAACAAGGATTTAAGTTAAATATAGTATTTGAACTGATTGAGGACTATGTCATTTGGTAACCTTTACCTAACTTAGTAACTTAATAAAAGCCTATGACAAAAGATACACTGAGTAAAAAAGTAACTTTTAAGTTATGCAAATTTATTGTAAGATTAACATAGAGGTTTTATAATCATTTGTTTACTTTAAAGTTTATTTTATAATTATTATTTATTATTATTAGTGAGAACGAAAATATGACTATTTAAGTATGAAAATATGACTTATGACCTATGCTTTGAGTGTCTGTACCTGTACCTGCACTGCACCGTCTGTGTTAAAGCCTTGTAGCAGCAGTAGGTGTCAGACTTGTGGCAATAATAACTGACAAAAAATCTCATATACCAAAGTAGGTACCTACTTGGCAAAACAAAGGGAGTGCACGAAAAATACACTTGACACTATGAAGAAGGAGAAAAAAGTTTAAAAGTATTTTTTATTTTATTTTCTATAGTGCTGGACATAGACAAATTTTAGGTGACATTTAGCATAAAGCTGGAACCTAATGCCAAATGTTGTATGCTAAGAGTTAAATAAATTTTGTATTTATGATTACTATTATTTGTTATTATTAAGATAACAACCTGGAACAATTCAAAATAAGGTTCTAGCACTTTAATTGCCGCTGCTACAACATGCTTAACTCAGCTCATCCCCGCTCCAAACTAAACGCCATCCGAAATGTAACTATATGTCTCTTTGTAATAAAGTCACTTAAAATTACTTTTAAAGTCGTTCTGGACCCTTTGCTACACCCTAAACAAAGAATACTTCTTTTACGATTTCATATTTTTATGTGAAACCTAGCTAAGAGGTGTATAAAGCTTGCAGCATCTGTAATTTAGTACATATTATGTAGTTAGTAAAGCTTTGACCCAAGTTTCAGAGCGCTTATACATTAAATCATCCCTAAATAGCTCTGTAAAGCACTTGAAGGGTACTCACCTCGTAGTGACTTGCGCCGCCTCTCCAGCGGCAAGTTGATCCTGTTGCCATTACCATTGGTACAGACTACAGACGCCTGCAGATCATTAATTTCTCAAGATGCTATCACTGCAATGAACTGTTTACTTCAAGCCTGTCAACAAATATAAGTATTGCTATGGCTTCGCAATGCTTCTGGCAATTTCAGGGTTAGCGAAGACACTGATTGCCGCTATGAGGCTTTTTATGGTTAAACAGCAAGATTTATTGATCTACGTGTATGTATTATTTAAATAAAAAATCTGCGATTTATCACATTACAAAACGTGCGGCAAATGTCAATTGTCAATTTTTTTTTTTTTGTGTTGTTCGTTCCCTCATGAACCGGCTAAGGTCATAGACCATGCTGCCATGTTATTAGTTTCTTAATTTCATTAGTAGTATGATGATGATGAATGATAATAGAAATGAGAAATGATACACCCCAATCCACAGGTGACCCACCTGCTCGTTTATCTCCTTCTTTTATTAAAAAAAAAAAGTAGTGGAGCAGCGTAGATATCCAATAGTTTTATTCTTCAATTAAATCTAATATTATTTTAGAACGCGAGAAGACTAGAGATTTAGAAAGTAATTACCTAGTTCTAGTATTTACTAGAACTGAAGAAGAGTCAATTTTACCGTTGATTATTTTGTAAAGAAATGCCTCTTCCAAATAAACACGTCTATTTTCTAAAGTTGTATGCCTAGTATAGTTTATACCTTTTAGAGGTCGTATCATAGTCAACAAAAGAATGCCCTGTCCGATAGTCTAAGGCTTTAAGAAATTTATTTTGATTTTTTTCTATGCGAGCTTTAGGAACGGAGTATTGAGGGTTCCAGACGACGCATGAAAATTCTAACAAAGATCGAACGAAAGAGTAGTATAGAACCTCATAAGTAAACGGTTTGTATCGGCGGCCTTAGGCAGGCAATGTTTTTACAGCGATGGGAGCTGAAGGATTAAGGAGCTGAGGAGGGGTGGATGTTCATATGTGGCACTTACTTGAGCAGACGTTCATGGCGTTGCCACGATACGATTGTCGTGGGGATGGAGCTGAGTTGGTAGAAGTCTCTTCTTCTTCTTCTAGATAATGGCTATTTTCAACTATAGCACGTATTAGTTCGCGCACACACACACATGCACACACGCACTCTATAAAAAGGATTTCACCCACGCAATTGAATATTTGAACTGAATGCACCATCAAAGCGATTAAGTACCGGCCGGTAGGCTATCGAACGAGATAACTTTAGAAGTTTCTTGAGCGGAGAGCTGAGCGAATCGGAACTCGGCTTGTGCTGAACGACGGAACGTCACGGGCGGGCCAATCGAGCTAGACTGTCACGACTGGTGTGCTGAGGGTTGCGCGGTCCAATCAACACACTAGCTCCGCCGTCGGCTTGTGCGGCGTATCTTTAAGTTGAATGAGTGATTGAGTGAACCGCGAATGAGACCGTCGCATTTCTGGCGCGAACATCCTGCACAGAACAGCTGAAAACGTCTATGAGCGGATAATGGCCTGTCATCAAAGGACGGCTCGGGCAGAGCTATGAGCGGACGGCCAATAATAAATTGACCAGCAGTTTTTATTTATTTATTCTTTATTGCACAATTAAATTAAATAAAGTACAAAAGGCGGACTTAATGCCAAATGGCATTCTCTACCAGTCGACCTAAGGGCTAGACAAAAAAATAGGTGAGCGGTGCGACAAAAAACGTAAATGAAACATATACTACATAAATTTATAAGAACTGAAATAAACATATTAAGTTTATTAATTTATACATACTTACTATAAAATAAACATTAAAAAAACTTAAATAAAAATAGACTACATAAACATACTTAAACATAACAGAAGAAAAGATGATGGGAATCTCTTACGTAGGTGTTGATTCCTGTAGAAATAGTTTATACACCATTGTTTTAAAGACCAGTTTACTTGGAGCGTGTCTGACTTTTTTCGGGGAGAGCGTTAAGTTAAGTTAAGAGCGGAGTTAAGGGTTTTGGGTGTGGTTCTTGACCGTCCTTCTGCGGTCACTCCTGCGTACGTTGCCTTCTTTGGCTTTTCTTTGCTCTCTTGTTCCTTAGCTATGCCATCTATCTTGTCTGTGATTTTCTTATTTCTTTCTTCCTGCAGTCTTTCTTATCTCTCGTTAACTGCTTTACTTTCCACTAGTAATGATTCTATTCTTTCTAATCTTCTCCCGGTTTCCTTCTCAAACTCTGTGCTATCCCTTACTATCTGCGTGTGGACAGTTTTTCCTATTCCGATCTTTGGTTCTCTATTCTTCTCCATCTTTTACAATCTGCCGACTAACTTTGCCACCATCGTTACCAGTTCGTTGGTCTCCTTTTGGATGGTGGCCTTGTCCTCTTTCGTGACTGACCGATGACAGGCACTTGTTTCCAAGGCCTTCATCATTCTACCTTGGCCTTACCTTCTTTTACCTTCTTGGCGTTTCCTTTTATATCAGTACACGTCATTCCCGGGAGAAGATGTGTCAGTTCCAAATCCAACATTGCCGTTACTGGTTTCAGCTTTGGCTTTGGTGGTGGGGATTGGTAAACTACCGACTCCTCCCTGCTGTTCACTTTTGACATACGTGTAGTCATATTTACAAGGACAGACAAAATAACTTAGGACGGACAGCAAATAAACTTAGGATATATGTATAGGATAGGATATAGAATAGGATGATGGTGTGTGGTTTTGACTACATCACCTACGGTGACTTAAACCGGTTTTTAGCTCCTTTTTATCTATCTCCTATCTATCTTTCAAAGATAGAGCAAGTCTAAGTGTAGCACCACCGGGAAGAATCTGGGACTTCGGGGGTCGAGTAGAGTTTTTGATGGGGATGGATAGTGTAGGTGATGGGGATGATTTTCTCTCAAGGGAATATATAGGTGGAGTGCTTGGAAGTGAGAGAAAATCGAGGTTTACGGTGGAAGGGGTAGGTATTTTTGGAAATTGGGGGTGGGTTTTTTTTTTTTGATAGAAATGGATGGGGTAAGTGATGGGGATGGTTTTCTCTGAAGAAAGTGAATAGATGGAGTGTATGGAAGTGGGTGGAAATTAAGGATTAGTGTGGGTGGGGTAGGTAATTTTGGAATTTGGGGGTGGGTTTGGTTGGGTTATAAGGATTAGGGATAAGTGTAGGGAGTAGAGATGGCGTTAATGGTTGAAAATATTTATTCGTTAAAAGTTAATTAATATATTTTTTTTTTTAACTGTTTATTTTAATGGTTGAAAATATCAGTTAATAATTTTATCGAAGTAGTAGCTTAAACACATGTACATACGTTAAATTGAATAATTCTTTTAAAGTGTTACTTTTAAACTATTCAATGAACTTTCCTTCATATTAATACTTAGAAATTTTAGTTCCTTTATTTATATGATAACGTTTTTTTGCAGTACATGCAACATGCAATTTTGTCCTCTCCACTACACTTTTCAAAATGACTCCAAATTTCTGTATGACGTCTTGACATTTTATTAATGTTCAATGAAAACTTAATTACCTACTTACTTAATTACCTAAGAACTGTATAAAACTAATTAACGTCAGCTAACAACATCGATATTGCACTCGAATTGCCACGCAATCCTATCTACGCAACGATCAACCACCAACTGCCAAACAATAAAAATATCGTACCTATCGATAAAAATATCAGTTAAAAATATTACATCGCGAACGAACAATAAATCGTAATAAATAAAAAGACTTTTATTTCAATAGTGAAAGAACATACAATCGAGTGCATCCAAAATTATTTAATAAATGACAAGTTGAAAAAGAATAAAAAACATATCAAAGTAAAATGTGCTTTAACAAATAATAGTTAGGGGTCAATTTAGATTTGACGTCAATTGATAGCTGATGTCGTGTCTCTGTCGCTCATCGTCTGTCGGGCGTCTCCGCGGTTCGCTCGGCGCCATTCGCCGCGCGCGACGTTAACTAATATTTTCAACCATTCAACTGATATTGTTAATTTCAATTATTGAATGTTAGTGATTTTTTTTATTTTTATTTTTTTATTTTATTTTATTTTTTTTATTAGTTGATTTTAATGGTTATTGAATATATTTATCTTCTCTAGTAGGGAGTGAATGGAGTGGACACAACTAGTATTTAAAATTTTGAAAAAATAAAATTTGGGTTTTGATTTCGAAAAATATACTACTTAGTTCCAAAATTCTTCGAAAATAATTTACGTGGGCGCACTGACCCTAGTCCCAAAATTTGGGTCAAAAATAATTTATAGTTTCTGAGCGCCGATGCAAAAAATAGGGCGTCCCACCTGCTTGGCTTCGGGGGGCCCGTGCTCGGAAACTATCACTCGTCTAGGGTTTCTAAAACTGCAATTTTATAGCTGGTGAAATTCTTTATCTTTCTATATAATTTAATTTTTTTTTTTATTTTTTTTTTCTCCAACTTTCCTCACCGAACTCGCACTTTAAGCACTTAATGTGATACACCGCCTTGACGGGCTCGATAAGCCGCGTCGATTGATACCAATTATATGGATATCGGTCACAAAAATTTCAATATTTTTTTTTTTTTTTTATACGCGGAGCTTTTTAAAATCGTGGCGTTTGGGTCAAGCGCGGGTTAGGTTAGGTTGGGTTAGGTTAGGTTTTTTTTTTTTTTTTTTTTTTTTTTCTATATTCCTATTCTCCTCCAACATTATCGGAGACCTTATTTTGCTACTCTCATTCATACCAGTTCTCGCATTTATTCCTCTCGCACTTTTATTCTTCATACTTTACATCCATTCATCATCTTTTACTCTTTTACGGGTGGGATTCCCGTTTTTCTACTCTACTTGTACATTTACATCTTTATTCTTAACTAGTTTGGGAAAATAATTTTTTCATCGAGCTATTCGGCTCAAGGACTTTTTCTTTTACATTTGTTAGCTTATATCTATTACATTTCCTTATATTATTCTTATTTTACTATTTTGCTTATATACTACTCTTATATTATTTTACATTGTTTTATAGTGTTGGTAGCCTTTTAGGTCCTTTTACATATTTAATTTTTAATCTAATTTTATAACATTTTAAAATTATTCTAATTTTATTTTCTTATTTGCTTGTTTTTATTGGGAAACGACAAAATATATGACAATATATTCGCGTTTTCCTTGTTCTATTCTTATTGCTAGTTATTTACTATTATTATTTGCTATTATGTTTTATTTCTAATTATGACAATGTTTGCAATTTTTGTACAATACTCAATAAACTTGTCTCTATCTTTGTTATTTCCAGCCAATATTTTTCCAAAGTTTTTGGGTATGACTTGGATGCCCAGGTAGGCCTCGATGTTGTACCTCTCCAGAGTGTGTATAGGGCACTCGGAGAGGATGTGTATAAGAGTTTCGTCTGTATTAGGGTCACAGGCACACGACGGGCTGTCCTTGCACTTAAAGCGATTTAAGTACGCTGAGAACCCGCCGTGTCCCGTGAACACCTGTGTGGTGAGTTGTGTGGGGGTGATGTGGCGCGTGATTTTGTAAGCGGCAGTGGTGTCAGGAAAGAAAAGTTTTGTTACCTCGGCAGTGGTGCCTGTCTGGTATCTCCTGTTCCATTCGTCAAGCGTCTCATCTCTGATGAGTCGCTTGACGAAGGAAACAGGGCACCTGTCGTAGTCAGGTTTTCTCTTGGAGTGTAGAGCGGCGTCCTTGGCAAGCTGGTCGGCCCTCTCGTTTCCCTTCAGTCCCGCGTGTGCTTTGATCCAGTACAAGTCGACAGACTTGCCCTGTTTCAAAGCTAGCCCAAGGTTATGCCTTGTGCTAACCGCTAGGGAGTGGAGGGAGGAGACATTCACGACGTTTGCAAGGCTGCCATGGAATCGCAGTACACTCCAAAGGAAACTTCCTTCCTACTCAGCACCACCTCCGAGGCTTTTTTGAGTGCTAGTATTTCTGCTTGATATACAGTGGCGTACGACGGCAAAGTAAGTTTGACGGCTTTGGTTTCGGCGGTCCGGTCCCATAGAGATAGTGCCGCTCCAACTTTACCGTCAATCTTACTGCCGTCTGTGTAGATGTAAGTGTTGTGTGTATGTGCGTGTATCTGTGTGTCTTCGGTGATGTGTTGGATGTCTATGTTTATGTGTTCTGCTGGGTGTGGTGTGTGTAAGAATGAATGTGGAGTTTCTATGTCTCTACCCCGGAGGTCTGACCGGGGGATCCCCCTTCTGGCCTTGTAAAGGGCGGCTGCCTCTTTAACTCGAAGGTCCAGTGGGAGCGTTCCGGACAGAACCAGGGCAGAGTTGAGTGAGACTGTACGATATGCTTTGCACATTTTCTGTGCAAATCCTCGCTGTAGCATATCCAGCTGTTTGCGTGCGGAGATCTTCTCCGCGGCCGTAGCCCAAACGCCAGCTGCATATGTCACAACCGGTTCCACTGCCGCTGTGTATATTGTTTTTTGGATTTCTGGGTTTAATCCCCAGTTAACCCTGGCCGTTTTGGAGAGCTGCTTATAGAAGCCAGCTGCTTTTTTGCAGACATTCGCTATGTGCGGATTGAAAGTGAGTTGGCTATCGATCGTGAGTCCTAAGATCTTAATTTCTGGCTTGTGTTCAATTGCTGTCCCGCCCATGTTGAGGCGAGGGGTGTCGTACTTTAGCTTTTTTGTGACTGTGAGACAGTTTGTCTTGTGTGCTGCGAATTTTAGTTTGTTTTGTACGCCCCACTCCTCAACACGTGCGAGAACAGGATTCGCCTGGTTGGAAATTTCGATGGCCGTATCACCCACAAACAACAGCACAACGTCATCCGCAAACGCCTGCACCCAAACCTCGCGATTTTCTAATTCTTTCAGGAGAGGGTCCAGCAGTAGGTTCCACAGGATGGGTCCAGCGATTGATCCCTGGACACATCCCTTCGTGGTTTCCCTGCGCACCTCCTCCCCCGCGTAACGGATCGCGACGCTCCTATCAGACATGTAATCATTTAAAACTCTCCGAATATTTAGAGGGCATCCTTCTTCTTCCAGCCTTACCCTGATGGCTGGCCACCAAGCACTATCGAAAGCTCCCTCGATATCGAGGGAGACAAGAGTCACTATCTTTTAGTTTTTTATTTGCTTTCTGATCTCATTTACAAGGGCGAAGAGTGAGTCCTCAGTGCTACGTTGGGGCATAAACCCGTATTGGTGCCTGCTGAATTTAGGCAACAAGTGGTGCTTGAGCCTACCGACTATCATCTTTTCATAGATCTTTCCGAGGACCGGGAGCAAGCCAATCGGACGGTAAGATTTAGAAGCCGAGTAATCCGTCTTGCCCGGCTTCTTGAGTACCACGACCGTTGCTCGCTTCCAGTCACTCGGAAAGGATCCGTGTTCCAGACATTTATTCACAATGCCCAAGTACAGATTGGGATCATTGTGAATAGCCATCCTACATATGTCGGCTGTTAGCCCGTCGCTGCCCGGAGCCTTCTTCGGGTTGAATGCGTCCACAGCCATTCGCAGTTCGGTGCAGGTGAAAGGGGGGTCAAATGTGTCATCATTTGTCCCCACATTTGCAATCTTCGCTTTTTTCCGCGTCTCCGTGTGTGTCACATTATCTTCGTCCGTGAGGTCCTCCGGGTAGAAAGTTTCTGCAAGATGTTTCGCTGATCCAGCCGCGTCCAGCTGTGCACCATATTTGACCAGCATCTGGTCTTCTTCTCTTGTGGATGTGCGTTTAATGACCCTGTAAATGCTATCCCAAACAGATTCGCGGTCTTGTTGTGTACAAAATTTTTTCCAGGATGCTGTCTGGGCTTTTGAAACGGCAACTTCATACTCTTTCTTTTGTTTCAGGTACTCTTCAACTACGACGGCTCTGCGACACTGCGCTGCGCATCGGATCCTGCGTTTCTTCGTGGCCACCTGCTTCTTCATTGTCTCCAACTCATCGGACCACCACGGCAAGGTAAGTACATCTTTCTTTTTATTTACTGGTATAGACTGCATGCATGCTTCTTCTATTGCTTTATTATATTTACTTGCTATTTTCTCTATCTGTGTTTTATTATTTATTTTGTTTATTGCTTCTAAATTTATTTTATTCTCAGTGTTGATTATGTTTAATTGATTTTTAAATTTTTGCCAATCTGCTTTCTTAGTTTTAAATTTTCCTTGTAGTTCTTTCTATTTTAATTCCTTTTGATTTTTTCAGATTTATGTAGAAACCTATGCCGTTGTGGTCCGAACTAGTCAGACCCTCTTCTACACGCCACCTGTCCACGAGATTAAGCAGGTCCTCTGCGCATGCCGTAATATCCACATAGCTGGAGTACCTTTTGCCACCTCTGATGGTGTCAAATGTGGGTATATTGCCGCTATTTAATATGTGGAGGTTGCTCTCGTGCAACATTCCCACCATCTCCTCCCCTCTGTTGTCTATCTGCCTGCTTCCCCACCACGTGCTTTTGGCGTTTGTATCCCCTGCAATGAGAATCCTTCTGCCTCCCGCCATATTATAAAACAAGTTCACAAGACACTTGTATTTTAAACTTTATGGGGTATACCCATTTTACCCACTGATGTACCCTACCTTATTTGTACTGGGTATGGTGGGGTACAATAAGTTGGAGGTGCGGCGAGACTTTGCGCTCACAATGTATGTGGTGAAGCTGCTACGCGGGTTGGAGCACCACCCGGAGCTGCTGGGCCACTTTCAGCTGAGCGTGCCCGACCGGTACGTGTGGAGGCGGCGCCGCCCGCTGCTGCTGGCCGTGCCCCGCGCCAGGACTAATCTGTTAGCGCAGACACCGCTTGTCCGCGCAATACGAGTGATAAACAGGGTCCATGACCAAATGGACATATTCGGGGGTCACTTGAGTGAACTCGCAAAATTTATTTTGTATATAATAAGTTATGTTAGATAATAAGTTTTTTAATATGCGTTTATTTTATAAGTTCAGATAGATATGTAGTAACTAGTTTTTAAGGATGGCCACGCTATCGCATTAGGTTAAGAAAACCTGTAAAGATAGTTTAAGGTTTTAAATAAATAAATAAAAAAAAAATAAAATAAAATATTGTGTATTTTCTTGATATGTTCGAGGTACGGTTCTATTGGCTGGTCCGGCTCGAAGTAGAAGGACACGAGGGTGATGGTCCATGCTTCGGTCTTGACCTCCACCACCACTATATTGCTGGTGGTTAGTTCGGGGTGTTGGATAATGTCAAGGCTCGAATCAAAGATAACGATTGCAGCCTTGACAGTATCCTGACCGGTACTCTGGTAGACCCTGGTTCCTCCTCGCGTCCCCATCCTCGGTCCAGCTCCTACGTAAGGTTCTTGTAGTAGGGCTATGGCAGTTTTTCTCTTGCCGGCTTCAACCAGAACCTCCTCGGTTGCAAGCTTTTTTCTCTGCAGGTTCGCCTGGATCACGTGGTAGGTTGTATGTCTACTTGAGGTGCCCTTAGCAATACTGGACCGTAGATCGTGCTAACCGGTCCCACTTCTTACGGATCGGGCAGTCGGAGCTGAATGCATTGTGCTCCTTCTGCGTCAGCTGGGCCCTGCAGCAGTTTCTACAGGAAGGAGGGGCCCCCGCGTCAGTCCATGTGGGGCAGTCCACTAAAATGCGTCCTGTATTTCCACAGTGGCTGCACGCGGGCTCCTTCTCCCTGCAGAATCCTCTGCTGTGCCCATAGCCTAGACATTGGGAGCACTGCACCAGTGGCGTCTGGTCTTCTACCCGAATCCTTTGGAGGTCCACATGCATGTACCCCGCACTAGTCAATCTTCCCCATACCTTTGGGGAGACCTGCATGACTATGTGTTGGGTGTGCGGGTTTCGTGTCCTCTTTTTGTATTTGATGATGACCCTTTGTTCCTCTTCTTCCAGGCCCTGAAATACAGTCTTATTCTGCTTTTTTATTGCCTCGAGCACCTCTGCATCTGTTCTCATCTTGAGAACACTCTTGGCAATTATTTGGGGGTCTTTGTTTTTAGCGTTTACTGCTACAAGGTCATTTCCCGCGCGATCCAGTCTCCTCTTTACTTTTTCCCTTTCTTCTTTGGTTTCACAGGACATAATTATCTTCCTATCTTTTGCCTTTCGTATCCTGGATACGGCCACCCACCCCTCCTTAGCATCAACTGCCTCCCTGATCTTCTCCAGAACGACGTCTCCTGTATCGGTTTCGTTCTTGGAGGTGACTCTAACAGAGTGCAGTGTCGGGTGCGTATCTGGTGCTTTGCGTGGTTTTGGTGCTTCTACAGATGTGGTTGGGTTCTGTTCTTTGAGAGACCTGATCTCAGCCATCATCTCATCTAACTTTGTGAGGATCTTCCCACCCGTTTTGTCTTTCATATCCTCTTCCATTGCTTGTTTAGGTTTTACCCCAAACTCCAATGTCTCAGGCATTTCTTGGTGCTTCAACTCCCCGATGCAAAGCTTGAGGTATTTGAAGCAATCCGTAAGGTCTTTTTTGATTTCGCCCTTCATGTTCTTGGAGTCACCCAGTCTATTGCTTGCAAAAGACACTACTCTGAGCATTCTGTCTGGCAGAGTCATGTCCTTGATAGATTGAACGATGTCCTCTGCCGTTTCCTCCGAGGTGTCAGATGGAGGGGGTTTGGTCTTGGCCGTAGTCCCGTTTTCACCTTTGTCGCTTGTGAGAATGTTAATTTAACGGGAGGGGCGGCTTTGCTCGTCTTTGTCTGTGTAAGTGGTTTGGGCACCACCTTCCCTTCAAACTTACCACTTAGCCTACGTACGACTGACGTTGTGGCCTTTGGGCTCGAGTTGAAGGTGGCGTCCAAAGGACCTACTGTGTCCTTGCGAGGAGTCGATTTTTTATTTGGCGATGAATTTCCAATTGGGGGTGACATTTTGGGTGAGTTTATCTCCTCGCTCCTTGCTCTAGATTTTCGGATAGCGTCAAATTTGGGAGTATGAAACATTTTAATGTGGATGCGTCAATAAAACAATAAAAACAATAAAGTATAAAATCAAATCTGTATAAATTACCTATTTATTTAAATTTAGATTAAAATTGTGTGTTAAATTAAGTGTTGTGTGCTGTGTAGTGTATTATGTGTTGTGTACAAGATAAAAGAAGAAGAACACGTCAAAAATTTGAAAAACAACAATATAAAATATTGGCCGGTCCAGAAGAGTACACACGAAATAACAAAACACAATAAAATGCAGTTTGGTCAATATGACTATATGGTCGGCTGTCTACAGCCGGTCAGTACACAGCGACTTGCTTAGGTCTAGGCCTGACCTCAAAAAAGGTTTAGGCGTCAGCTTACACTAATTACTACAAGAATTACCCTAATATAAGGGTAAATATCAAAATTAAATTTAATGGAAGAATTTTTTACCGTAAGTGGTCAAAAAGTTTTGGTGCCCTCTAATATAATTAAAGAGCGTCTATATATTGTTAATCAAAAAAGAAAAAATTTAAAAAGTGAAAAACAGTAAAAATACGAGCAAAAAACTATAAAAACAAAATGGCCGCCAAACGGCTGGCTTAATCTTAAAATTATGTTAAGGGGTCGTAAACCTCCTGTCGTGCCCTTTTGTTTGACACCAAGCTCAGTGCTCTACGATAAATAATGGCCGAGCTATCACGATGGTAAGTTTGGGGTTTTTAAGGGTTTTTATGGTAAAACCCCTGTAGCTCAGCCAATATCGCTCGCAGAAGCACGGGGCTTTAGGGTATCTTGTGGAGGTACTCTCCTTCTATCCCTTGGTGGGGTCAGATAAAAACCCCAATTGGGGTCGCGCTTGGGTTAAAAAAACCTGGCGGAGATGGTAGTTGACGGGCGGGGAACCCTCCTAAAGAAAACCCCGGTTCTCTACTCCTGATAGTTTGGGAGATATGTCCACTCTACGCAAAACAAAATGGCGGAAAAAATGGCCGCTGCGTTTTTCGAGTGGCTCTATCTCCGGCCCTATCAGTCGTAGACACCCCGAGCTTGGGTGTATTCCACTCAGCTCGCCGAGCTCTATCCGCCTGTGATGCTTTTTTGGACAAAAAATTTTTGCAAAAAATCGCAAAAAATTTTTGCAAAAATTCTTCCAAAATTAAATACTTACCAACCAGAAGGGTCGGGTAAGTCTGGGGAACGTCCTCGATCCGATTCCCAGTAAAATCGGGCTGGTATCAAGGGAGATATGGGCAATTTAACAAAAACAAAATGGCGAACAAAATGGCCGCCACGAATTTTGAAAAATCGCCACTCCCTTGCTATTTGTCGTAGAGCGACGGGGTTTTTTGCGTCAGGGTGGGCAGGCTCTGGGCTATCACGTGTACTGGCCACTTTTTGTGAAAAAGTGACTACCCGCTTCGACCCCCACTACCCACTAGGACGCAAGAGAAGGGTGTAAAGGGCCCTTCAGTCGAAATCCCGTGTTTCTACTCCAAATAGCAGCCGAGATATTCGAAGGGTAAAAATAGCCCCTAAAACCCCAAAAAAACCAAAATGGCCGCCAAATGGTAAAAACGTAGGCTTTAGGCCTAGGGAGGCGGAGTTTGGGCTTCCTGGATACCCCTCGAGTATCTAAAACCTATGGTAGGCTCAATTTGAGCCTGGGACCAACCCCTAATTAATTAAAACAATAAAAAGAATTCAAAAATCAATATCTCAAAAACTGCTCGACGAAAAAATCTAAAAAATTTACATAAAATAGGCACAATTAATATATACAATAGCTCCAAACAACGAACGCTGGGAAAATTAAAGTAAGCGAGTTATAAGGGAGGGGGTCGCAACCCCTAAACTTGTAAAATCAATAAGTCGGCAGTTACTGATGCGATTTGAAAAATTTTTTCGCTCAAAGTAAGAACTAATGGAGTACTACAAAATGCAATTTACAAATGAATTTATGAATTACTGCAACTACCGTCTTTTGATTTTACAAACTTTAAACATAAAAAATCTTAACTTATACTGCTCCGATCGCCGCGCTCAAAGTGTCGCCGTGCTCGCCCGGCTGGCCCCTTTCTATCTGCGCCGTCGAAAGTAGTCGCACGCCTCTGGATCGACGACCTTGTGTTTCAGAGGTTATGTTTTTCCGGCACAAAAAGCTTAATATCTTCCAAACCCTTGGCCGGAAAAATCTGGAATCTGCACCGTCGTGTAGGGGGCGCGGGGGCGCAACTTTCTATGTGCGACAACCCCACAGTAACTTTCTGAGATATTCGCACTTATATCACAAAACCACGTGTCAAATTTCACTCTTTTCTTCAATAACTTCTTTGCCACTGTATCACTGCAAATTCCAAGGGTACCGGCGTGTGCGTCTTGCTTGTCGTGCGTCAGACTTATAATTGTCCGTGTCTTTTGTTAGTTTATAATTACTATTCCTTACATTATTACATTTTTTGTGCTAATTTATTAGCACTTTTGCACCTTTTTGGTGTTTGTTCTTTGTGTTTCCACCCGTCCTACATTTTGGGTGTCTGTTATACATTTTATTTATTATTTTTCCTTTTTTACATTAAAGGAATTACATTGCCTTTTCTTTTACAATTTACTGTTTCTTATCTTATACATTTACATTTGGTTTTCTTATTCTATGTATTTCTTACTATTAAAACTTATGCTATGTTTCAGCCCCTTCGACATTGTAGGCGCTTTTCTTTTCTTACATTTTTTCCCTTTTTCGATCTATACTTTTATTACATTTTTGTTTTTACATTTTCGGCTAAATGGCTCCTTAATTTTTATTCCTATAATATCTTATTACCTATGTTACTTGTATCTATATCTTAATCTCACTTTATGACGAAACAATATGTAAATATGTTTTTTTTTTTTTTTTTTTTTTTTTTTTTTTTTTTTAATATTGTATACATTTACATTTACGGTTACCCATTGAGTTTTATGCAAGAAAAAGGGTTAGGCTTAAGGCTTAATTTATATACATGCTTCCCATAGCAAAAGTTCAACAGCTGTGGTTCATCATAAACACTGACGTTTTTTACTCCCTTTTTTTTTTTTTGGTTCTGTCATTTAAACGCGCTTATCGTCCGTCCTGTACCATTTGTCGACTCACAAGACATCGGCTCAGATTTTCATCCTTGCCCTCGTAGAAGATGACCTCGTGAAGCGAGGAAGCGCTCACTCCGCCCAGGCGGTCAGAAGCTGTTGCCCTTTCGTAGCTCACTGTCATAACGTCTATGCTCAGAACTTTTGGCACCACTGCGCTCCTGTCTTTCGGGTTTGCTAGCTCTGTGAGGAGGGTGTTTGCCTTGCTGAAGTGGGTCTGGGGGTCACTCCCCGCTCCCTCAATGAGAAGCACAACTTTATTGCGCTTTCTCACGAGGCGCAGGTGAATCCCCTCGACCCTTGCCCGCCTCAGCTCCTCATACACCCTCCTTCGCATTGTGGTTCTGGTGGTGCTGCCGTTAAGTAGTGCTCCCAGTCCCGGTGATATGGCCACGTTGGTCTTAGCGCGGGCCATGCAGAATGCGATGCCCACTCGCTCCCTGTTATCGAGCATGAACTGGTCCGCTCTCTTTATTCCCAGGCCGGGTCTTCCGACTTCCCCGAGATCCACGAATGTGCTCAGCGAGAGCCGGTGCGGTGTATGCGTGCTTGTGTGTTGCATCTCGGGTAGTGATGATGAGGTGAGTGGTGTCTCGCGTATTAGGGCGGTGTGTGTGTACTCTGCTGTCTGCTGCGGGGGCGACTGTGGCTGCGTCGGCGACTGCTGTGTCCGATGGCGTCTTGCGGCCACTTTAAAGCACTCCCCGGCGAATTTAAGTAGTTTGGCGCTGGATCTTCTGTCACCGACGATGTTCCCCAGTGTCGACTTCTCCAGCCGGCGGTCGAGGGTCTGCTCCAATTCGAATCTGGCGGGAGCGAAACGGGGGCACTCTAGGAGGATGTGCCATACTGATTCAATCACCTCCGAATCACACTCGCACCCCGCTCTGTCCGCAAGCTTAAAGCGGTGGAGGTACTCCGCTATGCCCCCGTGTCCCGTCAAGGCCTGGATTTGGACCGGTGTCGGTTTCAAAGCCCTTACCGCCCGGAATGCTAAATTAACATCCGGGAGGAAGGTCCTCGTCACCGAACCGGTAGTGGAGGATTCGTACCTGGCTTGCCAGATATGGACCGACTCCTCCCTAATCCTGCGCTTGACGTATGACACGGGTATGCTGGAGTACTCCGCTATCGCTTCCGGATCCAGTGCCGCCTCCTTCGCCAGCTCGTCCGCTCTTTCATTCCCCGCCGTGCCAACGTGAGCCCTGACCCACGACAGCTTAACCTCACGCCCCTCCAACCTGACGCCCTCCACACACTCCTTGATCTGCTTTGCCAGGGGGTGGATTGAGATGGGGTTTCTGAGAAGGTCCAAAGATGAGCGGGAATCGCTCATTATTTGGACCTTACTCAGGCCGCTCTCTCTCACCATCTGGACAGCCCTAAGGAGTGCGTAGAGTTCCGCCTGGAAGACGGTGCATGAGGAAGCCAGCCCATATTTGCCATGCTTCACCTCCCTCCCGTTTTCCCACCAGGTGAGCGCCGCACCGACTCTGCCCTTGATTTTGCTTCCATCGGTGTATATGATGGGGTGCTCCTGGTGTAGGTCCCGGTCAGTTGGATCCGCATGTTCTACGCTGTCGTAGTCCACGGATATGTTTTTAGTGGGGTGGGGGGCTGCTAGAAAATGCACCCTGCCTTCCATTGTACTTCCTGGCGGCAAATAGTCCTGACTGTAGCCTTTCTTTGCCATATAGACATTTGCCGTTTCCGCTATTCTTAGGTTGAGCGGTAGGAGTCCTGACAGCACAAGCGCCGAGGTCAGGGACACCGTCCTGTACGCCTTACATATTTTTTGGGCAAAACCTCTCTGCAGCGCGTCGAGTTGCTTTCGATTCATCTGCAGTTCCGCTGCAGGGGCCCACACGTTTGAGGCGTACAGTACGATTGGCTCGATCACTGCCACATATATGGTTCTGATGATCTCGCCATCGAGCCCCCAATTGACCTTTGCCGCGCACGCCAGTCTCTTGTAAATCCCCACCGCCTTCCTGCAGGTTGCTGCAATATGCTGCTTAAAGGTGAGGCCCTTATCTATAATGAGACCTAGCAGTTTTATTTCGTCCACTAATTGCAGTGTTTCACCGGACATGGTCAGGTTCGGCTTGGCATACTTTAGCCGTTTTGTGACCAGCATGACGTTTGTTTTATGGGCTGCGAAGCTGAGTTTATTTTGCCTGCCCCACTCCGTAACCATGTCCAGTGCAGCGTTTGCCTCTTGTTCTATATACTGCGTCTCCCGGCCGGAGAACACCAACACCACGTCGTCGGCGAATGCTTGGCAGAATACCCCTCTGGTCTGCAGCAAGTTGAGGAGCGGGTCTAAGATTATGTTCCAGAAAGTAGGCCCGCCAATCGATCCCTGGACGCATCCTTTTGTTGTGTATCTTACACTGGTGGCTCTTGCGTAATGTACCTTTACTGACCTGTCTTTGAGGTACGAGCACACCAGCGCATATAGGTTTTGTGGGCATTTTTTTAGCGCGAGTTGACTTTTCAGGGCCGGCCACCACGCGTTATCGAAGGCGCCCTCTATGTCGAGAGACACTAGGACGACAATGTTCTTGTCTCCTGTCTCCGACCTCACGTGGCTCACCAGGTCGTAGAGGGCGTCTTCCGTCCCGCGCTGGGGCATGAATCCATACTGCCGGGCATTTAAATGTGGGAAGATGTGCCACTGGATCCTGGCTATCATCAGTTTCTCCACTATTTTGCCCAGCACAGGAAGCAGCCCGATCGGCCTGTAGGATTTTGGGTGGGTGTAGTCATCCTTCGATGGTTTCCTGAGGATGACTACATGGGCCGACTTCCACTGCTTTGGGAAATACGTGAGGGCCAAACATCTGTTGGCTATTGCCAAGAACAATGCCTTATCAGATGCTATAGCCTGCTCACATATGTCCGAGGTCAATCCGTCATCGCCCGGAGCTTTCTTGGGGTTCATAGACCACAGAACCCCATTCAGCTCCGTGTCGGTGAAAGGCGGATCGTTCTCAGACAGTCCCTCCATTGTCAGCCCACCACCCTCCACCCGCCTGCGGACTTGGGAATGGTGATGTGTGTCGGTGTTTACAGAGTCATCGGGGTAGAAGGTGCTGGCGAGAAGATTTGCTGAGTCCTCCGGACTCAGCGTCTCTCCGTTTGCGTCCCTCAACAGCGCATCCTCCTGCCTGCCCTCCGCCTTCCGGATGACTCTGTAAACACCGTCCCACATGCTTTCCTTGTCCTGTTTTGCGCAGAAGTTCTTCCAGCTTTCCGTCTGGGATGATTTGACCGTTTCCGCGTATTTCCGCTTAGCTTCTAGGTACTCGTCTATTACTTGTTGCCTGCGATGTGGGGCTGCATTTCGAATCCTTCTCTTCTTCCTCACGGTTTCCCGTTTGAGGTCGTCGAGAAGGTTCGACCACCATGGCGGCCTGACGTTGCCCTTCCATCTTCCTATCTTCGGGACTGTTTTTTCGCAAGCCTCGTGTATAGACGCTATGTACCCGTCCACTATGCTGTCCAGCTGTCTTGGGGCCGTCACCTCCTCTACCGCGCCCGCTGCAAGGCCCCTAGTGTCCAGCGCCGTACCGAGGGCGGACCGGAACTCTGACCATTTTGCCTTACTTGTATTGTATCTCCTTGTGGTTGGTGCCATCAAGGGTGTCAGTGCCTGCCCTGTGTGCAGGTTGAAGAGTAAGGCATTGTGGTCCGATGTAATGAGGTCCCTGTCCACCCTCCACTCCCGGACTCTACCCAGCAGGGGCTCACTGCAGGAGGTGACGTCCACCATACTGGAACACAGTCTGCCCCTTCTATATACTTCAAAAGTCGGTACTGCGCCGGAGTTTAAAATATGTTGGCCCTCCTCATCCAAGAACGTACTGTACGCCGTGCCTCGCTCGTCGTCAACACAACTGCCCCACCATTGGCTCCACGCGTTTATGTCGCCCGCCACAATTGTGTTGTGGGTGTTGAGTGTGTGTAGTGCGCGTCTTGTGTTACATATGCTCTGCTCGATGTCTGCGTCCCCCTCAAAGTAAACAGATATCAGTCCCAGTCTCAGTGTTCCTGTTTTGATTAGTACTGCCGCCTTGTTCTCGGTTACCAGCTGTGGGTCATGAATGACTTCCAGCTGGTCTCCGAAAACGAGTATCGCGGCTTTGACCGACTTGGTCCTGTTGAGCGAGCACTGGATGACCCTTACTCCCGGGTGCTGCTTTACCAAGCCGGTCCTGCCTACGTAGGGCTCTTGGACCATGGCCACGTGGTATCCCCTCGATTTCGATACCTGGAGAACCTCCTCTGTAGCTAGTTGAGAGCGTTGTAGATTTATCTGTAAAAATTTTACTACGCCGGTTTCCGTCCGTGTTTGAGGGGGGTGTATCGTGTTCTGTGAGGCCATCTCAGCAATATGCCACCCTGGTTCTTGCTATTGAATCCCACTTTCTTTTTTCCTCGCAATCCATGCTGAAGGCTATGTGGTGGATGGTCTCTTCGTCGCGCTTTGCTTTTGTGCAGTTTCTACAAACGGGTGAGCGCCCCTCCTTTCTGCTGGGGCAGTCATCCCATGAGTGGGGTTCTCCGCAGTAGCTGCATGTTTCGGTGGCTTCGCGGCACAGCACTCTCGTATGGCCAAAACCCAGGCATTTGCTGCACTGCACTAGTGGTGATTGGTCCACGACATGGCACCTCTGCAGTCCGATGTAGAGCCTGCCCGCCTGTATGAGCTGCCTGTGGAATTCTGGGGAGACCTCTAGAATTGCATTGCATTCTAGGTTGTTGCGCGCCCTTTTCCTAAACTTCACTCTAATTGCTTGCTGTGCGGGTTCCAGACCTTCCAGCAGATGTTGATTTTGCCTCTTTATGGCAGCCACTACTTCGTCATCTTTATGGTATGCCAGTAGATCCTTTATTTTCACTAGGGGGTTGTTACTGCGTGCTACCTCTACCCTGAACTCCTTGCTTCCGTCCATGTCATGCTTAATGATATTGAGGTCCTTTTTCGTCCTACATGTCAGGAGAACCTTGCTGTTTCTGGCCTTCCTCACTCTGTCGACGTTCGCCTCGGACTGTTTCGAGTCGAGCGTTGAACGTATGGCTTCTATTACCTTGTCCCCGGTGTTGTTGGGATCAAGGGGTGTAACAATCAGGGTGTGTCTGGACGTTGGCAAGGGCTGTGTGTGTGCGTGTTGTAGTGTTTGTGCTTGCGGTTGTGTGTGTGCGTGTTGTGGCTTCGATGCGATTACCTGTGCGAACGATCTCTTAGGGGGTTTCCGTACGCTGTCTGGGTCGGCTTGACCAAGTTCCGCCTCCAGGTTCATTACCAATGGTGGTGTCCTTTCACGGGTCTGCCTCATCGTTCGCAGCTCTGAGGAGACCGCCTCCAGTCTCTCGTTGATGGGCTGTAGTTGTTCGGCCAGTGTCATTGTGATGTTCTCGTGTGCTGCGTCTTGTGTGGATAGGGGCGGTTTCTCAGCTCTGTCAGCCAGAGTCTTCTCTATGCGGGTGATTGATTCTGCAATCCCCCCCATGAGGTTTGCGGTGGCAGAATTCGACTCATCGTCGGTTCCTCTAGTCACTGTCTGCTCCGGGTCGCGGTTAGGCCTCAGCTCAAGCAGCTCCAGCTTCTCTGTAATTGCCTTGTGGGCATCGTGTGTCGAGTCTACCTGGCGCTCCAGGCAGCGTCTCAGTTCGTCAAGCTGCCTCGAGACGGTGCTCTGTATGCTTATCAGGACTTGCTGTTCCGCCTTTATCTCTCCAAGGTCCTTTTCTCCCTTGATATTGGCCAAGGCTTCTCCCAGCGAAGCTAGGCGGGTCTCCTGGTCCACCGTTGTTTTGTGGATTTTGGTGATCGTTTTATATGGGTCTCGAGTCTCATATTCGAGCCATCCACGTACCCCCCGGACCTCGTCCAAGCTGCTCTGAATATTGGCCCTGGCCTCCTGGAAATCCGATAACAGCTTCTTGTGGATCTCACGTATCTCCTTGGAATGAGCGCGCTCCACCTGGACCAGCTCCTGTGCATGTCGGGACTTTTCTCTTTCTAAATTGTGTTTGTGTCTTGAGCGGGAATCGGATAGGCCCAGAACCGTTTCGTACAAGGTCTGTACTGCCTCTATTACCTCTTGTTTTAATTCCCGCTTCATGTTGTTGCACATTTCTAGGGCATCCTTGGCACTGTGGTACTTTTCGGTGGCCAGTTTCGTTGCCATGTCCATCTCCACCCCTTTCCTGTGCACCGTGGAGTGTAATATACTCATGCGTCGCGACGACTGGGAGGACCGTGATGTCTCGTTGCTGGATATTATTGACGTGACGTCATCCGAGTCAATTGGGGCCGGGTTCTCCTCCGCGCGTTCCCAGTCCATCACCCTTTGGATGGAAGTCTCAGCACTTTGGGCTTGTCCCTCTTCACTAATACCTGGCTTGGGTTCTTCCAACTCCTGTGTCCGGGGCAGAGTGAGTTTCTTCAGGACTTTTTCCCTTAGGGTTTTAGATGTCTTGTGTGACGGAGCCTGGCGCGAAGACGTGCGCGAAGATGCCTGCGTCTGTGACGATGACGAAGACATGTTTGGCGGTGTTTATATTTACCAGCGTTTTCGGTTTAAGTCAGTGTTTATGGGAAAAACCCCTTATTTTTAAATTTGTAAAAATGTATTTTTTTTTTATTTTTCTAAGTCTGGTGATAACTTATAATTTATTTAACACGTTTATATACGTACGGCACAAAAAGAAAAATTTGTAAAAACTCAAAAATGAAAAAGTTACGGACAAAAACACAAAAAACAAAATGGCCGCCAAAACGGCTGGCCCGAGCTTAAATCTATATGAGGGGGTAATGTTCCCCTCAGTGAGCCCCTCAACCCGACACCAGTCACGAGTCTCTGCGGCCATTAATTCCGGAGTGATGTAGATGGTAAAATTTGGGGTTTTTAGGGTAACAAGGGGTTTTATCCCTGTAACTCCGTTATTATTGTCCGCAGAGCGCCGGGACTTCGACTTTCATGTAGAGGGCTCCCCCCTTCGTGCCCCTATGTGGTTTTCTAAAAACCCCTGATGGGGTCGCGCTTCGTCAGGTTTGCCTCTTGGAGGTGTTAGGTGCCCGAGGGGGATCCCTCACAGAGAAAACCCCAGGTTTCTACGGCCAATAGTTTGGGAGCTATGGCCCTGTAAAACAAAACAAAATGGCGGACAAAATGGCCGCCGCGTTTTTCAAATGGCTGTAGCTCCGGCCCTATTGGGCGTAGACCCCCAGTTTTTGGGTTTGTTGGGGTCGGCTTGACGAGCCCTTTCGACCTGTGGGGTCAGAAACACAAAAAATTCTTTGCAATTTTTTGCCCTTCCTGGAAATTTTTTGTCCAGAATGGTGTGGGAGGTCTGGGGAAGGCTTCTAAAACAATCCCCAGCCAAATCGGGCCAGTGGTTCAGGAGTTATGGGCGTTCCAAAAAAAAGAAAATGGCGGACAAAATGGCCGCCACAATTTTCAATAATTCGCCCCTCCCAAACTATTCGTCGCAGAGAGACGGGGTTTTTTGTGTTGTGGTCGGGAGGCTCTGGGCTACAACTTGTACTGGCCACTTTCTGCGAAAATGACCACTACCCGCTTCGACCCCCACTACCCACCGGGTCGAAAGAGGGCAGTTTTTAAAGCCCTTCACTCGAAACCGCGTCTCTCTACGACCAATAACAACCGAGATATTCCGGTGGTAAGGAAAAACCCCAAAACCCCAAAAAAAACAAAATGGCCGCCAAATGGTAAAAACCGTAGTTTTAGACCTAGCGGGATGTTGTTTGGGCTTTTTCGTCACCCCCGGAGCATCTAAACCCTATGACGGGCTCAACTTAAGCCTAGGAACCCCCTAAAATTAATTATGGCACAATTAAACTTTAAAAATTAAATTTTTTTTTTTTTTTTTTTTTTTTTTTTTTAAAACTGGAAAAGTACACGGTGGAAAAATCTGAAATTTTTGTACAAAATAGAAAAAATATAGGCCTAAAAACACTTCATAGAAACATATACTCGGGAAAATATATAGGCCGAGGTATGGGGGAGGGGGTCTCAACCCCTAAATTTCTAAATTCAATATCTCCTAAGTCTCTGGTGCGATTATAAAAATTTTTTTGCCAAAATGTAGTATTAATAGAGTACTATAAAATAAGACTATTACTTGAATTTATAATTAATGCGACTAGTGAGAAATGAATTTATAAACTTTAAACAAAAAAATCTTAACTTAATCCAGTCCGATGTTTGTGCACGAGGTGTCGCTGCACTCGCCCGGCTGCGCTGCTTCCCGCTGGCTAGTTGGTTTCTCCCGGCCACGTCCACAAAGAGGACCTCGTTTTTTGAGGTTATGAAAATTTTGGTCTTCTGACCCCGATAACTCAGGGGTCTTTGACCGGATCGAAAATCGGTTTTCACCCTCTTGTGGGCCCCGCCGAGACGCAACTTTTCACACCAGCAAATCCCACGCGTCTCAAAAGACCACTGAGATATAAGCGTATTTCACTTGCAATTTCACAAAACACGTGGTTGTTTTTCACTTATTTCACTAATAACTTCGCGGCGCGGCGAAAATCGGTTTTTGCCGAATCGGAGGCAGATGGGCCTCAACGAGACGCAACTTTTGGTGTATCGCACGCGAAGATTGGTTGAGAAAAACCCACTTTTCTTAATTTTTTAAGCGCGGAGCGGCTAGTTTTCGATGCGTGCAGGGCGAGGGGTGGCACGCGACTGGTTAGGTTAGGTTAGGTTAGGTTGGGGATGACAACCCTGAAATTGTCTGGGAGACATCCCAAAAAATGTCATTAAATAATGGAAGCACAGAATCAAACAGCAATACCCCAGGAGGGTACCCGACGGGAGTCGGGAGAATCCCTCCCTGGGCCCAGTTCTCTGGACCCAGGCTGCCCCACCGTCTCTGGGGGGGGCAACTCTGCGCCTTCATTACCGGACTCGTCCGGCACTCTTCTTGGGGTGGGCAACCAGGCCCCAAGGAACAGTAATGCGTCTGGAAAGAAGAAAGTCGCCCGTAAGGCGAAGACGAGGAAGGGTAGTCCCATCCCGTCCCCGCCTCAGCCAAGGACCCTAAGGCCAAGGCTTAAACTTGTCTTTGGGCGCAAGAAGGACGCGAATGAGGTCGTCGAGGTCTCGGATTCCGGTTCCGGTGAGGAAGATCCGGAAAATACCAGAAAAGGCGTCGTAGCGTCCAAAAAGATTCTGGACAAGTCGGTGGAGGTTCAGGATCCGGACTCGGAGCTGGAGCCGGACTTGGAACCGGACTCAGAAATGAGGAGCGTCACTCTGAGCGGAGGCAAGAGGGCTCGCGATTGTGATGAGGGGGACAACGATGAGGAGGCCCATCCGCCCAAATGTGGAACTTCCCAAAGAGGAAAGGGCAAGGGAGGAAAGGGAGTCACCCGCTCGGGGACATCCATCGGTATCGCTGCGGCGAAGAGAAAGATGACGCATCACAGCGATGAAGACTTCGCTGCAATGCAGGGTTTGACGGCCGAACGGCTGGCTAGCCTGATGTCGCTGGAGGACCCGGAAACGAGAAGGGCGAGTAGGAGGATTGCAAACATGGCAGAGGGCGTGTATGCGGAGTCCCCCTCCTTGCCCGTTCGCTGTCCGACATCGATGACCAAGGACCGCACTTTGACTTCCGTGCGTTCCGCAAGGATGGTTCGGGGTCAGAAGGCTCCTATGTGGACATCGAAGACATCCGCAACAAAAAGGGACGCAAGTACCGAACTGTTGCGGACGACGATGAAGCCACCAGGGCTGAACTGCTGGATGAGGCTGAGGGGGCCATAATGGCCATATATGATGCGGCCAGGAAGTCTGGCAACCTCAAGGGGGAGATACACGGGCGTATCAACGCGGCAGCCGTGTATCTGGCGAAGATGGTAGGCGCCTTCAAGGGCATGTCCAAGGATGACGAGATCCGCCGTCTCACCGCGAGGAACCAGGTCATGGCCAAGCAGATTGAGCAGCTGCAGGCCAATGTTAGGGCGCTCCAAGAAGGCTATGAGTCCTCAAACAGGGCCAACAACAAGCTACGGACCCCATCGCCCCCCATCGTTGTGGAGGGGGCGAACGTGGACTATCTTGTGAATGCCCTGGGAGAGGAAATAATGGCCAAAATGATGCAGGAAATGGAGCGCAGGCAGGCCGAGTCTATGACCTGCATGCGCAACATGTTGGACGCGGTCAAGAGTGGGGTAGACCAGAGGCTTGGTCCGGAGCCCACACTTAGACCCCCACTAGCCGCTGATAGGAAGAGGGCCGCTACCGCCGCTACCGCCGCCGCCGCCGCCACCGCCGCTGCCGCCGCCGTCGCCGTCGCCCCGTCTTATGCCGCTGCTGCCGTTGCGCCTCGTCGTGCTGCTGCTAATGATGGTGCCATCGCTGAGCCCTCCAGGGCCCCTGTTGCTGCGACGAACCCTGAAAAAGAAAGGGGAAATATTAGTAGTGGTACTCGTCGTAAGACTTACCTGAGAAAGGCTGCTGCTCCTGCTGCTCCTGCTGCTCCGGATCCTGCGCCTGCTTCCGCTCCGTCTGCTCCGGTTCTGACTCCACCTCGTGAGCCGGCACTTGACGCCGCCGCTGCGACCCCGGCGAATGAATGGAGGAAGGTGGGAAGCCGCAAAAAGAGAAGGAGGGCGGCCAAGCGAGCGAATCCCGCAGTCCCCAGCCCAGCCGTCCCCAAGCCAGTGGCGAAAGCGCCAGTCCGACTTGTAGTGCCGCGCTCATCGGTGGTGACCATGACGCTCAGCAAGGACGCCATAGCCAAAGGCGTCACCTATGCCGAGGTTATGTCCAAAGTCGTGGGAGCCATCAAGCTTGAGGACATTGGCCTACAGTCGTTGAAGGTGAAGAACACGGCCTGCGGAGGGAGGAAGCTCGAGATCTCGGGCACCACAAGCGGCCCCAAAGCAGACGCCCTAGCCGCAAAAATCCGCGAGGTAACCGGAGACCAGGTGCATGTGAACCGGCCGACAAAGCGGGCCGAGTTCAAGCTCTCCGGTTTAGACGATCACATGTCCCTCGAGATGATCACAACAGCCGTGGCTCAGCAGGGTGGATGCACGGTGAATGAGGTGGCGGTGGCCCCAATCAGACAGGGACTAGGGTGGGGTCCAAAGTATACGCTGGTGCGGTGCCCGATCCCGGTGGCCAAGGTGTTGGCTGACAAGGGCTTTGTGAAGCTCGGATGGTCGGAGGTACATCTGACTGTCCTTGAGCAGTCCCCGACTCGCTGCTTCAAGTGCTTGGGCATAGGGCACACGAGGTATTCCTGCCCATCTAAGGAAGACCGAGGTTCCCGTTGCTTTAGATGCGGCGAGGAGGGGCACAAGGTGAACGAGTGCTCGGCCAAGGAGGCCCACTGCCTGGTGTGCGCTGCCGCGAAGCTCCCGGCAAAGCACATAATGGGAGGCAGGGCCTGTCGCCCACCCCCCACGAACAGCACAACGCCCCTCTGGAGGGCGGTTGCCCCAGCAAGTGCTCAGACCGAGCCCATGGACGTCTCAACAACGGGACCGAATGCCAGCACAGCCTAGGACTACCATCGTTCAGGCAAACCTAAACCGCTCCGTCGCCGCGCAAAATCTGCTGGTGCAGCAGATGGCGGAGTGGGAGGTTAGTGTGGCCCTGGTGGCAGAGCCACATTCGGTGCCCGCGGGCGCAAACTGGATTGGGGACTCGGAGGGGCTTGCACTCATCACTACCCCCTCCAGAAGCGCTACCCCCATTATGTTGAAGGAGAAAGGCAAAGGCTACGTCGCCGTGACTTGGGGCAACGTGGCTCTGGTGGCCGTTTATTTCTCCCCCAACAGACCCCTGTCTGAGTTCCGGTCGTTCCTGGCGCGGCTCCTGGCTGTGGTGCGGCGTTTGTCCCCGCTACAGACCATCGTAGCGGGTGACTTGAACGCGAAGTCCACCACGTGGGGCTGCCCTCGAACCGACCATAGGGGATCCGAGGTGGAGGATTTTCTTGTGGAGAGTGGTCTCGTCCTCCTCAATAGAGGTGCTGCCAGCACCTGCGTCCGATGGCAGGGGGAGTCAATAGTGGACGTTTCGTTCGCAACCCCCCCCATCGCATCGCGAGTCACGGACTGGCAAGTCTTGGAGGAGGCGGAGACCCTATCAGACCACCTCTACATTAAGATGGAGATTGGCCCGGCTTTGAGAAGCCTCTGGCCTGTCGCAGGAGTACGCACGGCCCGGTTCCAGAGGTGGGCGCTCACACGCCTAAACCGCGAGGCGGCCGACGAAGCGGCCCTCGTGGAATCCTGGTTCCGGGACCCACCAGCGTCCTTGTGCGTGGACCTCCAGGCGGAGAGGTTCCGGCGCTCGCTGACTCGAGTCTGCAATGCCAGCATGCCGAAGGTTGGGGATCATCCCCGCCAACGGGCGGTGTACTGGTGGTCGCAGGAGATAGCCGACCTGCGTGCTGCCAGTATCACGGCGCGGCTCGAGTATCAGCACTGCCGAAGGAGACGGCATACACAAACCGAAGAGTTAGGTCTGTACGCCCTCTTCAAGGCGGCGCGAAAGGCGTTACAGACTCTGGTGCTACAGGCGAAGACGACGGCCTGGAATGAGTTCCTGGCCGATTTGGACAGAGACCCGTGGGGAAGGCCCTATCGCCTCGTGCGGAATAGGTTCCGCAACTCGGCCCCCCCGACGGAGTCATTCGAGCCAGGACTCCTGACGAGCATCGTCAACGGCCTGTTCCCGGACCGCGTCTTTGCTGCGGTCCCGTTTGAGCTGCCAGTAGCTGACGATGCCCCCCCCCCGGACTTGACAAACATCCCCCCCATATCCGAATTGGAGATGGACCTCGCCATTGACCGCCTCCGCCTTAAGAGAAAGGCACCTGGGCCGGACGGCGTGCCCAGTCAGGTGTTGGCCATAGCCCTGGGACACATGCGGGGAAGACTGGTCGGCCTTCTCGATTGCTGTCTGCGTCAAGGGAAGTTTCCCAAGGCGTGGAAAGAAGGCCGACTAGTGCTCCTGAAGAAGGACGACAGACCGGCGGACCTGCCTGCGGCCTATCGGCCTATCGTCCTGCTGGATGAAGCGGGCAAGCTCTTTGAGCGTGTGCTCGCGGCCCGCATCATCGAGCATTTGGATGCCGACGGACCCAACATTGAGGCAACTCAGTACGGGTTCCGTCGGGGCAGGTCCACTGTGGACGCGGTGCTCGCCCTCAAAAGCACTACCGATGAAGCGATTGCGAGGGGAGAAAGGGTGTTGGCGGTTTCGTTAGATATCGCTAACGCATTCAACACCCTCCCCTTCAGCTGCATTAACCAGGCGCTGGCTTACCACCAGGTGCCCTGGTATATCAGGCGCGTCCTAAGGGACTACCTCCAGGACAGGTTCATTCTGTACCTGGAGAAGGGCGCGGGGCGGATAACATCTCGCCGTATGGTGTGCGGTGTTCCGCAGGGGTCGGTCCTAGGGCCACTCCTGTGGAACATCGGATACAACTGGGTCCTGCGGGGGACTTTTCTCCCCAGGACGGGGGTCATTTGCTATGCAGATGACACCCTAGTCACTGCACGAGGCAGTGACTACCAGGATACGGTGCGCCTCGCGTCGGTTATGGCCACTGTGACCATATCGAGAATTCGCCTGTTGGGGATTGAGGTCGCTCTCCCCAAGACGGAGGCGATGGTTTTCCACGGCCCCCCGAAGAAGACCCCCCGGCAATTTCCACATCACTGTGGACGGGGTAGAGGTACCCATAAAGTCCCAGATGAAGTATCTGGGACTGATATTGGACAGTCGGTGGACGTTCCTGCCCCACTTCTCCGAGATGGCGCCTCGGGTTGTGCGGGCAGCGATGGCGCTCGCGCGAATACTGCCGAACATCGGCGGTCCGGGCGATAGCTGTCGCAAGCTGTACACCGGAGTGCTGCGCAGCATGGCACTCTACGGCGCACCTGTCTGGTCAGACTCGCTCTCCCGCAAAACAGTCGCACTTTTGCGACGACCACAGAGGGTGGTTGCGGTGAGGGCGATCCGTGGGTACCGGACGGTGTCGTTCTCAGCAGCGACGGCTTTAGCCGGGATGATCCCGTGGGAGCTCGAGGCTAAGGTTCTGACCGAAGTTTTCGAGTTCCGCACGGAGGCGATCGCGAGAGGTGAGCGTCCCGCTCTGGAAGAGGTCCAGGCGGCGCGACGATCGGGTAGAGAGATGGCGATATGGCAATGGGAGCGCGACCTTGAGTCCCCAGTTGCCGGTTCGCGCACCGTAGATGCCATCCGGCCCGTGCTCCCGGAGTGGATGCACCGTACCCATGGCGCCCTGTCCTACCACCTGACGCAGGTGCTGACAGACCATGGGTGCTTCGGAAAGTACCTCTGCCGGATCGGAAAGGAGGAGAGCTCCGTTTGTCACGAGTGCGGAGCTGCTGAGGATACTGCGCGGCACACTCTCCAGGTGTGTTGTGCTTTCTCCTCGCAGCGACGCACTCTTGAAATGGAGCTCGGTGGAAGGGGCAGTCTCGCTCTTCCCGACGTCGTGGCTGCGATGTTGGAGAGCGAGGACTGTTGGAGCGCGGTGGCGCGGTACTGCGCCATTGTAATGGGCCAGAAGGAGGAGGCGGAACGACGGCGTGAAAACGCCGTTGATGCCGCTCCCTCCCGAAGGCGAAGGACGAGGAGGAGGAGGAGAGGGGCAGACCTCTACCCCCCCTAAACACTGGACGTGACCGCAGGCAAGGCCGGCGTCGGGTCTGTTCCTAGCCGCACCTACCTGCAACTTGTATTATATATATGTAGTATATGTGTTTGTCTTTTCTTTCTTTTGTTTTTAAGGCTGCATTGTCCCAACGGACCGCGCCTTATTGTTGAGGTGACTGCACTGCACCCTGCCTCTCGGGGTGCGTGCGGTTTTTGTTGTCTTCGCGAACGCGCTACGCCCGTTTGCCTGCGCGCGCCGGTCCAACCACACCAACGTGTGAAGGGACCGGCGCGCGTGGGCACACGGGCGCCAGGGTGAACCCCGCGGTTCAATTTCCCCAGGAACCGGCCCCGCGGCCTTCACCTGTATTCGGATTGTGGCCTCCAGGGTTTTAGTGGATATTCCCCTCCGTCTCGCCCTTCCCAGCCCCGGACAGCCGGGGCAGCCGATGGAGACAATGACGTCTCCGCATAGTCGGTGGGTCGAGGAAAGACGGACGGGCGAGGTCTCACACACCCCGGGCCCCCTTCAGGGGTCCGGACCGGTCGTAATGGCTTTCCCTGGGTCAAAAAAAGGTTAGGTTAGGTTAGGTTAGGTGGGGTTGGGGGTTGACCTGAGGGTGGGACGCATCCGTGCGGGCCCAAATCAGGCGGAAGCACGATCGTGCGCTGCCCCATTCGCGTGGCAAAAGCGCTCGTAGAGGCTGGCAGGTTCCTCCTTGGATGGGACTTTGCTCAGGTGGTCGCCTTGGAGCCCCGCCCAATGCGGTGTTACCGCTGCATGGGCGTGGGCCATACTAGGCAGAGGTGTCCCAGCGCCGTTGACCGCACCGGACTTTGCTTCCGGTGTGGTCTGCCAGGTCACCAAGCGAGGGGCTGCTCGAAAGAGCCACGGTGTGCGGTATGCGCTGTTGCGAAGAAGCCGCACGCCCACATTATGGGAGGCCGGGGTTGCAGTCCCCCCCGCCGTCAGGGCCCGCCCTGTTCCCCCTATGCAAACGGGGACGACTGCCCAGAAGATGCCGGCTGAAGTGGAGCCCTCATTGGAGCTGCCACTAGACCGCACGGAGGAAATGGAGACGGTGGAGGAGCCACCCTCGTCTCCTAAAGTCCCTGCGACCGACCACCCCAATGTCTCTCTCGAGAGAGATACAGGGTCGGAAGGCGGTAGGGTGGTAGAGGTGGAGGACCCGGGCGAAGGCCCGAGTGGGTCCCACCACTCACGCGTGGGAAAGACCACGCGCGCCAGATGGGCGGTTTGCAAAAGCCGCAGTGAAACCCACACCGAAGACCGGCCCCCCCACGTCCGGGGGGCCTCGCTGACCTGGGGCACATAGGTCAGCTGAGGGACGCTGACAGCGTAGCCGGTGGGAGGCGCGGACATTATCCTAGTGACAGCCAACGCGCCAACCACATTATCGGTGTGAGGTTTCCCCAGGGGTTTTAGTGGGTCGGTCGCGTTTTAGGCCAACCCCCACATATCCCGTAGGTCGCCCCAGCCTACGGGAACTTGGTCAGCAAGTTTCCCCTGGGAAAAAAAAAAAAAAAAAAAAAAAAAAAAAAAAAGGTGGGGTTGGGGTGGGGTGCGAGTCAGGTGACCTCCACGTTGGTGCACCCTGGGCAACGGCTGGTTCCAACAGTCTCCCGCTCTGGCGT
>CAUJAO010000189.1:0-19367 GCA_963082485.1 Eudonia mercurella
ATCCGTATTCATTCGATTACGTTTACGAAAACGAATATTAGTACCTATGGCGTTTTAACAGCGCCTCCTGGCGACAATAGAGAAGGGTTAAAATTTTGTCATACTAATTCTCGTTTTCGTTAACGTGATCGAATATCGAATGAACGCGCACCAGGCACCCAGGTATTACCATTTCCACACATGTTGGAATCAATAAACGTTTTATTTTTACGTATGCTGCAGCAAATACCATCCTTCATATTTCTGATATCCTATAGAACATACCTAATAAGTAGAAATTAGATTGGAAAGTGTGCTGTGTAGGGGGTTACAATTTTTTTACTCGGTTTGGTTAGTGGTACTGCTGTTTTAAGTCTGCCTGGCTAGCTACTACCATATTATCTAAATATGTCGCCTTTTAATTATAGTAGCAATGTTGTTGCGATAGATAGAGATACAAGATAGCCAGTGCCTCAGCCTTTGGGTGCCTATTGCGAGTTTTATTCGTCATTCGGTCACGTTAACGAAAACGAAATTTGTATGGAAAAATGTTAACTCTCCTCGTACACCGCCAGGAGGCGTTGCTTTAATGCCATACCTACTAATTTTCGGTTTGGTAAACGTAATCGAATGAATACGGCTAGTAAACAAAACTCACACTACGCACCCTGTTGTTGAGGATCCGGGTGAGGTGCGCTTTCACCTTCAGCCTTATTTTCACTTAATATCAGGTGAGTGAAGGTCACGTGCTTACCCGTTATGAATATTTAAAAAACTGGCATTGTTGTGTTCCAACAGCAAGAGGTAAAAGAGAGAGAAAAGAGCGTCAGTTATTCATCAGTATAGGTACCGTGTGAAGTACGTCGTGAGATGCAGGCCCAGCGCATGTATGAAGTGCTTACCTGGAACAAGCCACATACAACTAACCTTGAGATTAGCAGTCCTCTCTCAACTCAATGCCGACCATTTTTAGGGTTCCGTAGCCATCAAGGAACCCTTAAGGCCTGCGCAGACGAGAGACTTTAGTCTGCGGACTTTTTGTCTGTCAAAATAGATCGCTTAAAACTTCATTGAGCACACGCACACGAGGGACTGTAAGTAACAAAGCGAGGCGGACAAAGTCCGTTGTTTGTACGCCGGGGATTGTCCCTCGTCTGCGCAGGCCTTTATAGTTTCGCCATATCTGTCTGTATGCCTAACTCATAGACTCTTAGTACTAGAATGCTGTAATTTGGCATGGATATACATATTAATTACGCCGACAAAATGGTGAAGTAAAAATATATTTTTTAGGTTACCTCCCCTACACGTGAAGTGGGGATGTAATTTTTTTTCATGTCTACCTCATAGTGTGGGGTGTCGTTGGATAGCAATTTCAACCATATTGCGGATTTGTGGAAACAGTTTTTGATTGAGGCATCCGTTTTTGAACTATTAAGCTTTAAAGTGCAAATGTTTGTCGTGTGTCCCCCCCTCCCCTGCCAGCCAAATGGTTGTTTTTGGATACGTAAAAAAATTCACGCTAGTTGTATATATGACGAAGTTTAAAGGAAAACTATCACAGCTAAGTAGGCTTTAAAGTTTACGAGTAACAGTCGACCAACCTATAAAATGTACTTGGCGCAGTACCAATTCCTCATTGGGAACTACTTAAATAACGTTGTCAGGTGTGTGAAACCGGTAGTATCTACTTTTAAGTATATGAACCATCGTTAAATAGTCAATCATATAATCATATTCATAAAATTCATAAAAACCCTCTTCCCAGAGTCCGCATTATTGAGATGGGCTACGGAACCCTACACTGCGCGTGGCCCGATACGCACTTGGCTGGTTTTTAATTAATGTCCTTGAGTTTTAGTAATGGTCATAGTCAAACACACCCTGAGGGCTGCTACTTTCACGGCCAGTTTTACTTGGCATGGTCCAGGGTACGCTCCGCTACAGCTATACGAGGGCTGCACTAAAAGTATCGGGAATGGAATATTACCACTGTTCCTTTCATATTTAAATCTTTTTAATTGAAAACTCCTTGGTTTTGAAAATCGAATACCATTTATTTATTTAAAAAAAGATTCTCGGTCTTGTCACAAAGTTTTGTCAAACTTGTTTAATCGTTGAGAAAATGGAATTGACTCGAGAAAATTCAAGAGCGATGATTTATTATGACTTTCGAAATGGTTTATCACAAAAACAGTGTGTTGACCGGATGATTTCTGCATTTGGTGATAAAGCCCCATCCAAAACCACAATTTGTCGCTGGTTTGCTGAATTTCAACGTGGACGTGTCAAGCTCAGTCTTAGATTAATAACGCCTAGATATATAGTCTTCATACAAACGCATCGCCTAAAGTGATGCAAAAAGCAGATTAATGTAGGCGTGAGCATTACGTGCTTACGGTCGCCTACACGCACACAAACAAAACTTTAATGTGTACAGTGAATGAGCAATTTCCCCGAAAGTGGGGAAATGTTATACTTACGTGAAATAATAGTATAAGTAGTACAGTAGTTCATGATAATGTCGTTAAAAGATAAGTAAGAAAATAAATGTCTAACATCTTATATACTTTTTGTTGATAATTTAGTTTAATACGATAATGTTTATATGACATTAATCAATAATAATCAAAAGGACCTCGAAATCAAATATTTAGCTTTTCTCTTTACTAAAATTTGTAATAAAAATCAGGAGTGGTGGTAGCTCAATAATCGGAGTCACGCGCCTCATATCCGTCGTTGGGAGTTTGAATCCATGAAAGGAACGAACTGCTAGGAGGATGATATATAATAAAAGTCATAATATGTCATGACGAGGTCCATTTTTATTATATTATTTATACACCTACGCAATAAAAACACTTTGCGTCTTACAAATAAACAAAAAATAAGCTTCGAATAGTTATTCCGTGTTTTGTCTCTTTTACTCTAATTTTAAATGATGTTTACATGACGGGAACAAAACACGAAATAACTATTCGGACCTTATTCTTTGCTTAGGTATGACTAATAAATGAAAATAAATATAATTTGAAAAAAACAATTTATTTAAAACCAATGGGGTAAGTATTCAAAGATCGATATAGATGGCATCATCGCCGACCGTTCTCAACATTCGCCATTTTGTTAATTTGTTGTTTTTCGCTCTAAAGTTATTTGCTAAAAAATCACTTATTATGTATTCGACGTAGAGTGTAACCCAATTAACAAAGGCTAATAAAGAGGTGTCGACGAGCGGAAAGAAATCAGCTTTAATTGAACGGTAAACAAATTATCGGCATTTTAATTTTATGCTGGTTATGTTTCGTTGATTTAAAATACTACAATACAAGTAATTTCATGTGTACTAAGAAGAAAAACTACTTAGAAATAAAAGTATTTCCAAGATCTGGGATTCAATAAAAATAAATAAACAACATTTTGGTGCTATCTCTGAGGTCCCGGGTTCGATCCCCGGTCGGATCAATTTTGAAATACCTGTTTTTCTATATTGTTTCGGGTCTGGGTGTTTCATATGTATAATAGGTATGTATTTAAGTATATTATGTATGTTTATCCGTTGTCTAGTTAACCATATAACGAGTTTCTTAAGGAAGCTTTTCTTGGGGCTAGATAATTGGTGTGAGTGTGGGAAACATTTATTTATTTATTTATTTTATTAACCACTTTTAGTGTTGTCTTGTCGGCAACTTTAGTTAAATTAGCCACCTTCATTCCGATCACTGCTAATCATTATACCATTACACTAAATAGGGAAAGATATTATCTTACTTAAGGGCAACACTTAAAATATATTATGGTTTCAATAAATATTTTCAATAAGATTTAATTTTATAACTAACATACTCCAATGAAAAATGGGAAAATAATTTCTTCTTACTAGTAACACTTTCATAAAATCGCGGCTTGTAATTTTATTTTTAAAAGTAGTAAATATTTAGCTCAATACAAGTCAATTTGTAATACTTACGTATGAAATGTTATGTAAAAAGCTTTTTTGTCCTTATGCGATGCATTGTGACACCCATTAATTGCACAAACCGTCATAATGTAATTAATTGTCGGAGATGTTTGCACTAGCGCTTGATCTTGACAACTGACGTGACGTTCGGGCGGACTGAGCCAAAATGGCTTGGTTTGAATTGCTTCACTTTTCTTGCGTCTACTCGGTTTCTATGCGTTATTATTCTAAGAGCTCAGTGATGATCCCCGTCAAGGTCGTCCAAAAACTGCAGTCACCCAAGAAAACGTTGATGCTGTGCGTAAGATGATTGAGGAAGATCGACATGTGACATACCGCGAAATTCAGGCAACTTTAGACATTGGCATGAGTCAAATACAAACTTGCATGAACAATTAGGTGTAAAAAAGTTGTTTTCCCGATGGATACCGCATTCGCTCTGTGAAGAGCAAAAAGCGGCTCGCGTTACTTGGTGTGTCAGAACTCTCGAAAGATTCCACGCAGGATCCTCAAATGCTGTTTACAATATCGTATCATCGTAACAAAGACGCCTCACACTGCTTTCCCAGTTATTACTGGGAAAGCAGTGTGAGGCGTCTTTGTGTCTTGTACAACAATACAAGTACCAAGTGGTTATTCAGAATGCTTAACATTTTATTTAGGTACATGTTCAGCAGCGTGTTGCCTCATGAAGTGTGCCCGTTTGAGTTTGAAAACTAAACATGTCACGTCATTTCAACATAAATATTTCCATTTAAAAAATATTAATATAAAAGTCTATGTGAGCTAGTCTCGAATAAATTAGTAAAAATGTATAACACAACACAAAACAACGTACCTAATCAAGATCACTCTGTATAAGTAATTTTGATTCGTTTTGAAACCTGTACATATTATCATCCCCCATATAAGGGATCATTTTCCAGTAATTATATGTACCTATATATATAGATGCTCGAAGGTTACCCTGCGCAATATTTATTTGCATAAGTTTAGGTGCATCTATTTATTAATTTATTGTCTAACCTGCATAGCGGTTTAAATATCAAATTATACATTTTATTTGTAGTAGGTAGTACCACACAACAGTAGGTAGGACGCCAATTTGTAGAAGTACAAGGGTTTGAGTCAACAGAATACTACACACGATCTGGCGTAAGTCAAGGTAGTACCTTAGGTCCGACTTCATTTTTATTAATGATTAACGATTTGCCCGAGACTATTCGCGCTGCTCAATGTCTCCTATTTGCTGACGACCTTAAGCTATTTCTGGGCATTAAAGATATTGCGGATACTGCTGCTTTGCAGGCGGATATTGATGCAGTATCGGAGTCGAGTTTAGCCAATCATCTACCCTTTAACGACTCAAAATGCAAAGTAATTACTTACACACGTAAGCGTTGTCCAAGGCTATCATGCTATAAATTACTGGGCGTCTGCATTGATAGAGTTTATGATATTTGTGACTTGGGATTAACAATAGACAATAGGTTAGACTTTCACAAACATGTGATGGAGACCTGCAAAAAGGCAAATAAAATTCTAGGCTTCATTATACGGACATCCACCGAGTTTAATGATGACGTTGCCGTGGCAAGCTTCTCTATAGCGCATACGTACGCAGCAAATTTGAATACGCAACTATAGTTTGGGACCCCTACGAGTACAAATACTCTGTCATGGTTGAACGAGTTCAGCGTAAGTTCGCGCGTTGGCTTTATAGAAGGAGTTACGGATATTGCCCATATTTGTATCCCTCGCTCTTTGTCGCGGGTATGGTCGGGTTGGAGACGTTGAGTCGTAGGCGAACGAAGATTCTGATTCATTTCGTCTCCGCCTTCCACCACAAGGTGGATAATGATATAATGTTTAGGGTTGATCTCCTGGTTCCCACGCGTATTCCTCAGGGTGAGGAGGGGGCGGTGACCCGTCACGCGCACGGTGCACGCTGCAAACGCGCCTACAGTTACTGGTACTGTTAACATGCATGTGTTTGTAATAAATAAATGAATAAACAAATAAATAAATAATTAAATGTCACGTCGCAAGGTTAGCCTTAGGGGTTCTAACCGGTCTGTGAGCTTGGGATCGTTGACCAGTCGAATGGCGCGTCGCTGCAAAGATTCTACTAGAGGGTCAAGTTGGCATTTAGGAGCCCCGGACCAAAGGTGAGAACAGTACTCCATGTGAGGTCTAACTTGGGCTTTGTACAACTGTAAAAGCTGGTTAGACTTGAAGTACCGTCTCGCTTTCCTAAGAATTCCTAATTTCCGTGATGCCATCTTCGCTTTGTCCTCTAGATACTTGCAGAATTGCACATCACTGGATATGTCAACACCAAGGATCCCAATGCTGCTTGAGATGTTAAGTAGAGTGCTCTGGAACTGTGGTGCTACGACGAATGGATCCTTTTTGGCGGTGAACACGCAAACCTGTGTCTTGGAATGGTTGAACTGAACCAGATTCAATCCACCCCATCCTGAGACCCGTTCCAGGGAGTTCTCAACTTTGGACACAAGTTTTTGTCGATTTTCCCATGTGAAAGTCCGAGTCACATTGGGTTTTCCGATGTACAGGGCGTCTCCCGTACTGTCATCCGCATAGCAATGCATATTCTCCATGTTGACCATATCATTGATATGCAGCAGAAACAGCGTGGGAGACAAAACCGAGCCCTGAGGAACGCCAGCATTTATGGGCATGACATCAGAGCAGCAACCGTCGACAGCGACCCTAATACTGCGCCCACAAAGAAAGCTAGCGACCCATTTTCAGAGTCCCTTGGGTATTCCGTATGCTGGTAACTTCGCGAGAAGCGCTCTATGCCAGACCCTATCAAACGCTTTAGCAATGTCTAAGCTAACCGCTAGAGCTACACCTCGACTCTTTATGGCCTCTGCCCAACGATGTGTGAGATATACCAGAAGATCACACGTTGACCGTCCGTGACGGAAGCCGTATTGGCGGTCGGAAATCAACTGGTGATCCTTGAGATAACCTAGGAGCTGCTGGTTGATGATGCGCTCCATGACCTTTGAGAGGAGAGATGTGATTGCTATGGGCTTGTAGTTCGAAGGGTCTGATCGATCTCCTTTTCTAGGAATCGGGTGCACAAGCGCTAACTTCCACGAAGACGAAACACTATGGACTTGGTAAGAAAATCGACATAGGCGTATACATATACTGGTGTCAACTCGGGAGCGCAAGTTTTCAGCACCACTGCAGGTACACCGTCAAGCCCACTCGACTTCCGGATGTCAAAGGCAGAGAGTTCCCGTTTAATTGCCTTTTGTGTAAAGCGAATCTCTGGCATAGAACTTTTTGTCGCAGGATGTTTGGTGGCATAGTTCCCTTGTCATCCAAAGTTGAGTTTGAGGCGAAGAGCCTTCCCAAAAGGTCGGCTTTTTCTTTACTATGGGAAAAATTAGTCTCAGATGAACGCAGTGGAGGGAGGCTGGACCGACAGAAGTTGTTTTCAGCAGCTTTGGCGAGTGACTAGATGGCACGTGATCCGGAAGGATACTTGGTCAAACGATCACCAATTTTGCTGTTGTGGTCAACTTTTGCCGTGGCGATTGCTCTTTTGTTGGATCTTCAGGCGGCATTGTACTTCTTTCTGAGCATTGTCAAGTTTGGGTCTATACACTTGAACCAAGGCTGACTGCGACCTCCAACGGATAACACAGACGAAAGAATGAATAATTCCATCCCCTGTATGATCACGTCCACACTGCTGGCCGCACAGACGTCGACGTCGACAGAAGAAAAACTGTTGTGTATGTATAAGTGGGTAGATTAAATATTATCTGGAACGAAGGGTAACTGACAATTAATTGGTGTGCTTTGTCTCGCAATATACTCGATACAGAACGGACGCTTTTTATTTCGCCCCTTCAGAACACACTATTTGGCGACGAGAATAACAAAAAAAAATCTACGCGTGTTGTGAATTTACGTACCTATCAGTGCTAAAGATGTCGATCGGCAAAATTTCGGAATTTGATGTGGACAGTGGGAACTGGTTTACATATTGTGACCGTTTAAAAATGTACTTTGTTGTCAACAACATAAAGGCGGAATTTCATGTGCCTACTTTGATCGCGACCGTTGGTGATAAAACATACGAACTAATTGTGAATTTAACCAGCCCGCGAACACCAGCGAACCTGGGTTTTCAAGAGATCGTGAAGATCGTGGGCGATCATCTTCAACCAAAACCATCGGAAATGGCAGAGAGGTACAAATTCAGGCAACGACGTCAGCGTGAAGGTGAGAGTATTGCCAACTACGTGGCGGAACTAAAGCGGTTATCAAGATTTTGTGGATTCGACAGCACGCTTGAAGAGAATATGCGAGATCAATTGGTTTGCGGGTTAGCCAATGACATCATCAGGCAGAGGTTATTTGCAGAAGCTGAATTAACGTACAGCAAGGCAATCTCACTAGCAACAGCCTTAGAGGCTGCGGAGAGAAACTCTGCGGTGGTAGAAAAACCACAGACGGGACTGACGAGGGTACAGGAAGACCTGCACGGCATGTCGTTAAGTCGTGCGAGCGCAAGCAACGAACGCGGGAAAGGCGGGGGAGACCGATGTACTTGCTGTGGTTCCGTCTATCATATGTTCAAAGACTGTAGGTTCCGTGCATACGACTGTAGCATTTGCAAGCGGACGGGCCACTTACAGCGGATGTGTCCAGATAAGGGTCAAAGGAAACATTCTTTTAACAAGAAATGGAACCGTGAAAGCACCGAAAAAAATAGAAAGAACTACCCCCGAAATATTCGCGCGCAGTCAGGCCAGTACTACGCGGAGCCCGAGGAAGAGGAACACGATGCCAAGGAGGGTTCGTCAGAAGAGGAGGCGGTTTATCAAATGTCGCTAAGAAGTTATCCAGCGGTAAGCATTCCAATGGTCATAGAAAATAAGACTTTGTTAATGGAGGTAGATACAGGCAGTGCATTATCGTGTATAAGCAAATGTACTTATTATGATATGTTTAAGCAATTACCGTTAAAATCGTGTTCTGTAACATTGCGTTTTTATGATGGTAGTAAGGTAAGGCCTATAGGTATAATAAAACCTAAAGTTAAATATGATAATTGTATTAAAGAGTTAGATTTATATGTGATTGAAGGGGGTACTACTTCTTTGTTGGGAAGACAGTGGCTGTCTGAACTTAGGGTACAATTGCCATTATTTCACAATAGTTGTATAAGCGGTATACAAAATATAAAAATTTCTGACAATATGTCTTCTTTACTCGATAGGTATAAAGAATTGTTTGATGAACAACTGGGAAGGTACACGGGTGGTCGGGCGACGCTGCATGTGCGGGAAGGTGCGCGGCCTGTGTATTGCAAGGCGCGCCCGCTGCCGTACGCGCTGCGCGAGCAGGTCGACCGAGAGCTAGACAACATGTTGCTCAACGGCACGATCGAGCCTGTCGACTTCTCGGAGTGGGCTACGCCGCTGGTAGTCGTGAGTAAACCCAATGGTAAATTACGTATATGTGCCGATTATAAAGTGACGTTGAACCCCTCTTTGTTGGTTGATAAGTATCCGTTACCAAGGGTGGAAGAATTATTTGCAGATTTAAATGGGGGCACTCAATTTTCGAAAATTGATTTATCTTCTGCATATAATCAAATTGAATTAGACGCTTCGATCAACAATACACTAGATAACCGGTCAGGGTGTCAAAAACGGCCGAGCGAATAACGCCTCACATTCAAAGTGGGGTCTTATTTCTATTTAGTTCGCTGTTGACTGCGCCAACATGATAACGTACCACAATGCATCAGTGTGTATTCAAAAACTGTAAAAATAACTATCGAAATAAAAATATATCGGAAGGAATATCATACTTTCGGTAAGTAAATGCTTTTTCATAACATAAATAATAAAATACCTAACTGTTTTTATGAAATAACTAACACAACAATCTTTAATTTTTAAAACCAACCCACGCGCCAACATTTGCTAATGTTTGGCCAACGTATAGTTGCTCTGGGACAGTGAATCTATGTAGTTTAAAAAAAAATATAGATAGGTACTTCTCAATTATATTTTTTATTTCTAGATTTCCTGGCGACCCATTTCAATGTGCAAAATGGATTTCCATAGTAGCGGAAGAGAGACAAGAGGATTTTTTTAGACCTAAAAAAAAATCTGTAATTTGCTCAATACATTTCAAAAAATCCGATATTTTGGGGAATGCACAAAGAAGTCGATTGAGGAAAACGGCTATCCCCAAATTTAATAATTTAAATTTGAATTTGAATTTGGTTTATTGTTCTTTATATGAAAACCACCTCAAATAATGTATATTGTTACATAAATAAAACAATTTGATTGTGATTATATTGTTGTTTACATTACAATTTCTCATCAGGATTCTTTCAGTTAAGCATGTTTTCCAACCATGCTCAAGGTAGGTATAGTTCAATATCAGTTAATTTGTACTGAATCTACTATTACATAAATGTATGCAAAGTATAATAAATTGCTTTTTGTATACAATTTTGCAGTCAAATGCATAACCCATAAAATAAAATAAACCTAATTCCTTATGAAAAATAACTTCCTTAAAACAAAAAAATTGGGATAACATAGTCCTTATGAATAAAAACGTAAACGAAAATTATAATAATTTTAATGAAACTCTACAAAAAGCCCTAAATAAATGTATACCAATAAAATCCATAAAAGTAAAAAAATCAAAAAAAGTATACCTGACAACAGGAATAAAGCTATCATGTCGCAATAAACGGCTACTAAGAATACTAATAAATCGGTCTAAAAATAAAATCTTACATGACCACTATAACAGATACACTAAAATACTAAAGCAAGCTATCCAAAATTCAAAAAAGATCAACAACATACGAAAATTCCAAAAATCAGGAAACAGTATTAAAACAATGTGGCAAATAATAAAAGATGAAACGAATAAGAAAGTAGGCCAACAAAAATATAACATGAAATTAAAAATTAATAATAAACTAATCGATAACCCTAAGCAAATAGCAAACACCTTTAACGATTTTTTTTCTTCTATTAGTAATTTACAAATACACCAGATGCAGCAATCTGAAATACAAAATAATAAAATTGAAAATTCTATATTCTTACGCCCAGTTGAGGCTCGTGAAGTATATACAATAATTAAAAACCTAAAAAATAAAAATAGTTTTGGAATCGACGAAATACCACCAAAATTAATTAAAGTATGTGCAATTGAATTAGCGTCCCCTTACTCAGAATTAATAAATCAGTCTTTTACCAAAGGTATTTTCCCAAACGCCCTTAAAATATCAATAATTAAGCCTATATTCAAAAACGGCGAAAAAACTAACCCAAATAACTATCGTCCAATTTCAATATCTCCTACTTCAGCTAAAATATTCGAAACAGCAATGGCTAAAAGAATATACCCCTTTTTTGAAAAATATAAAGTTTTAAATGAAAACCAGTTTGGATTTCGCAAAAATAGATCCACCACCTTAGCGGTTTATAAGTTTGTACAAAAAATCCTGGATACAATAAATACAAAACAGTACTCCGTAGGTTTACTTCTAGATATGAGTAAGGCATACGACAGAGTAAGATATGATATCTTAATACAAAAACTAGCTGACTCAGGAATAAGAGGAAACTCACTGAAATGGTTTAGATCCTATCTCGAAAATCGCTCTCAATATACTGAAATAGAAAATACCAATTTTGAAACAGGGCAAATTCAGAAAACAAGATCCGAACAAGTATTTGTTAAGGGTTCTATTCCACAAGGAAGCGTCCTTGGGTGTATTTTGTTCTTAATATATATAAATAATATTGCAACACAACAACATTTAAATGAGAACTGTATTTTGTTTGCAGATGACATCTCGATTTTGATACCTTGTTCAGATACCAAAGCATTAAATATCAGTCTAAACACCCATCTAGATACAATAATAAACTTCCTGAATTATCATAATTTAATTCTCAATTTCAATAAAACCAAGCTTATCCAATTTAGACCCTTTCAAAAGAGCCCACTTTCAATTAATTACAAATATAAAAACACCACACTAGAAACTGTAGATTCAGCTACACTACTGGGTATTAATATCGACACCAATCTAAATTGGAAATCACACATTCATAAACTCTCCAAAAAACTGTCATCATTTATATATGCCCTCTATAATTTAAAAAAAGTAACAGATCTCAAAACCGCTCTCACAGCTTATTACGCGTACGCTCACTCAAGGCTTACCTACGGAATAGTTCTTTGGGGTAATTGCACTGACGTACAGGATATATTTATATTGCAAAAACAGTGCATCCGAATACTAGTAAATATTGACCAGATGGAGTCATGTAGACCATACTTTGTTAAGCACTCTATAATGACACTTACGTGTATATATATTTTTGAATCCTGCAAATTTGTAAAAAAGAACTTTAATATGTACTCCCCAGTAAAAAATTCAAATCTTAAGAGAAACAACCGAGGGGCTAATACACTTAAGCAACCGTTTTCTAAGTTAAAAATATTTACATCAGGCCCACACTCCATGACAATAAAAATATATAATAATATTCCAAATTATATAAAAAATTCTGACACTATACCTTCTTTTACTAATCTGTTGAGACAATTTCTTATAAAAAAATGCTACTATGATATTAATGAATTCTTTAATGATAAAATAAAATAATAATAATGATAATAAACACCTAATTGCATTACAAAAAATATATATTTGAATTATAACTAACTTATTTATTTATGAACAACATTTTTTACTCTAAAATAACAATTATATGAAGATCCTTAAATTTTTAATTCATTTTTATTAATATTTAAACGCATTAAAAATTTTAATGTACCTAGCTACAAGATAAGTGCCGCTAGAGAAAGTCAGTCAGTGTCAGGAAAGCTCAGGTGGGGGAGGAAAATAGATAAAAAATAAATTTGTATTGTAGTACATAAGTTTACTCCCTCTGTTATTGTTATGCCCTTACGGGGCGCTACATTGTTTATTCTGACACCTTTTGTATCTATTTATTTAATTACTATGTACACCAATGTGGCATGCAATAAATAATTTTGAATTTGAATTTGAATTTGAATTTGAAAAAAATAAATTACTAAGTGCGACTCCATAATACACTATTCGGAGCAAGTAAAGTCAATAATGCAAAAATTCGAAATGAAGTAAGTAACATTTCGTGTCTGCCATTTGCTGTTTTATTTTTATGTAATAAGGTCGAATTTGGACGTAAAGGGTCTTTGTATCTATTTTAAAATACACAAGTGTTTATTTAAATGTCTTATCTCTTTCTGTCGTTTTCGACGTAAGATCGTAAGTGAATGTCTTAATAATCAAAACTGTGCTTTATTCCTTGCAAAAAAAGTATAAATTAGGTTGAAATTATCAAAACTTAGGATAGTTTTTCTCCATTTATAGTAAAGTCAGCCAGTGCCATATTTGAGATTTGTTTTAGTTCGTGAGGCGTTATCTAGTGTATTGTTGATCGAAGATTAGACGAGTCAAAAAAATACACTGTAATTAATACACATCGTGGTTTATTTAGATATAACAGACTTGTGTATGGCTTAGCATCGAGTCCAGCTATATTTCAACGTATTATGGCAAATATTATGCGAAATATACCCGGAGTGTCGGTCTTTATGGATGACCTGCTTGTTACAGCAAGTGATCCTATAAATCATATGAAAACGCTCGAAACTGTTTTTGAACGATTGCGTAAAAACGGATTACGATTAAACAAAAAGAAATGTGCATTTTTTGCCGACTCTGTTTCATACTTAGGCTATATTATTGATAAAAATGGAATTCATACAGATACGGACAAGATAAAAGCTATAGTTAAATTACCTAAACCAAACAATGTATCTCAATTACGGTCTTTCTTAGGGATGGTAAATTTTTATGCAAAGTTTATAAAAAACATGAGTTCATATTTAGCCCCGTTATATAAACTACTAAAAAAATCGACTGACTGGAATTGGGATAAACAATGCGAAGACGCGTTTAGTTTGATAAAAAAATTATTAACGAGCGCAGACGTGCTCTCGCACTATGACCAAGATAAGCAGCTGATAGTAACGTGTGACGCGAGCGCCCGCGGGGTGGGGGCAGTGCTGGCGCAGCCGGCCGGGCCGTGTGGCCGTGTCGAGCGCCCCGTCAGCTACGCGTCGCGCGCGCTCACGCCGCGCGCCGGCCGAACAACAATACAGTCAAATTCAACGTGAAGCGCTCGCTATTGTATTTGCCGTTAAGAAGTTTCACCAGTATTTATATGGCAGAAAATTTTTATTACGCACTGACCATAAACCACTAGTTACAATTTTTGGACCAAAAGCGGGTGTTCCTTGTATGGCCGCGAACCGTCTTCAGCGGTGGGCTATTATTTTATCAGCATATAATTTTGATATAGAATATGTAAGAACTAATAGAAATAATGCAGACGCGTTGTCTCGCTTACCGTTATACGATAACGTGGCCGCGACCAGTCAGTCAGTACCCGAGCAAACTTATTTACATTTTGCACGAGATGCATTGTTGTTTGATTATCATAAGATATGTTATGAAACAAAAAAAGATCCTATATTAAGCAGAGTATTTAGTTATGTTCAGGATGGTTGGCCTAAAGACGTTGAAATCAAGCAAATACAGCCTTATTTTAATCGTAGAAACGAAATATATTTAGAGCTAGGATGTCTGATGTGGGGGCATAGGGTTGTCATTCCGGAAGCATGTCGCGATGCTATACTTAGAGAGCTACATGAGACACATTTAGGTATAGTCAAGATGAAAAGTTTGGCACGTAGCTACGTATGGTGGGCAGGGCTGGACGAGTAGATCGAGGCGGTGTGCCGCGCCTGCGCCACCTGCGCCGCGCTCGCACCCGCGCCGCCGGCGCACGCGCCCCGTCCCTGGCCCTGGTGTCCGCAGCCTTGGCGGCGGCTACATATTGACTTTTTAGGTCCTATTAATAATTATAAGTTTTTAGTAGTAGTAGATGCGACATCGAAATGGATCGAAATTTTTAAAATGACAAGTACGAACGCTTCAGAAGTAATTAAAATATTAAGGCGTCTATTCGCTCAGTTTGGTTTGCCGCGCATGGTTGTGTCAGACAACGGGCCTCCATTCTCGAGCACGAATTTGAAGGCTTTCTTCGATTGCAACGGCATAGAGCAATGCTTTTCAGCGCCATATCATCCATCTTCCAATGGTGCTGCAGAAAATGCTGTTAAATTGTGTAAAGCAGTTATAAAAAAAGCATTTAATGATAATGTCGATGTAGAAACGGCACTCCATAGATACTTATTATTATATCGAAACACGCAGCATGCCACTACTGGGGATAGCCCAGCAAGAATTTTGCAGAACAGAAATTTAAGGACGAGATTAGATATTTTAAAACCGGATAGGGGTATGCGTGTGATGAAAACACAAAACCAACAATTAGAAAAAGTTAGAGGTTCTCAACGTGAATTTAATATTGGAGAACATATCTATTTAAGAAACTTTAGCGATAACCAAAAATGGGTTTCGGGTGAGGTGCTTAAAAAACTTGGCTCGACTAACTACAGAGTGAGGGATAGCACTGGTAAGGAGACACATCGACATATTGACCAACTAAAGAGGAGGAGTTCACTAACGGCTACATCTACTCCTTTCACTTTGACAAACCAGGGTAGTAGGGTCGAGGAGGAGACAGGCTCCAACGTGTCACGGCATTTGTTAAGCAACGCGAACAATGACGAATACGATGTAGTCGCACCCGCGATTCCTAACACAGAGGCTGAGCACGCGAGCTCACCTCCCGCGGCCGCACCGCCAGCGCCCGCGCCCGCACCGGCGGCGGCGGCGCCTCTACCCGTATGTCCTGATCCAGTTTTCTCTAAACGTGTCCGATACCCAGTTAAACGATACGGCTTAGAGATAGATTAGACGTAAGACTTATCTCTTGTCTTATGTATGTATAGGTACCTACGTTTTATGTATTGGTATTCAATTAAATAATGTATTGTCTAAATTAGTGTTAAGAAAATAAATGTAAAATAGTTAGTTAGATTAAGTACCACAGTTCACTGTAAACTCAGTAACCATCACAGTTTTGTTTGTTTTTATATTTTTATTATTTAGTGTTTAAAAATGTTGAATGTTTTAAAATTAAGTGGGGAGGTGTTGTGTATGTATAAGTGGGTAGATTAAATATTATCTGGAACGAAGGGTAACTGACAATTAATTGGTGTGCTTTGTCTCGCAATATACTCGATACAGAACGGACGCTTTTTATTTCGCCCCTTCAGAACGCACTAACCGCCGCAGCCAAGGGTAGGAAGAGTAGAACTCTTTTAACCCATCCGTCTGCTGACTTATAATACCCGACTCTACGCTTTCCAACAGGACGGGATGCTGCGGGTCTAGCGATGGAGGCAACAGTTCGTACAAGGCAATGGTCGGAAGACCCTAAGGGGGCCCCAACCGATACCCTGTAGTTCATTGGATGTGACATCAGCAGAAGATCCAACAGATAAGAGTTTTGGCCCTCAATATCTGGAACACGGGTGGGCTGTGTAACCAGTTGAGAGAGACCATTGGCCAAAGCAAAGTTATAAACAGTTCTCCCCGCATTTTCAGTAATCCTGGATCCCAACCATTCAGAATGATGAGCATTAAAATCGCCTAGGATTGTGACTTCTGCTGTAGGATACTGTTCGAGAACATAATCGGAAGCCTCTTGGATGCTCTCAAATAGGCGAGCCGACTCCAGTTCACCGCTGTGAGACCTATACAGACACGGGTACATTCGGGACATACCTCCATATTCCACGCGCGTCCACAGGATCGGTATGTCTGTCTGTCCGTCTGTCACCAGGCTGTATCTAATGAATCGTGATAGTTAAGACAGTTGAAATTTTCACAGATGATGTATTTCTGTTGCCGCTGTAACAAAAAATAGGTACTACAAAACAGAATAAAATGGCTCCCATACAACAAAGTGATTTTTTTGCTAGTTTTTGCTCGATATCGATAACGGCAATAGGTAGACGCTTGAAATATTCACATAATATTTAGTTATATATTCACTTTAAAATAAATAATTAAATTAAAATAAAACAAATATTTAAGGGGTCTCCAATACAACAAACGTGTTTTTTTGCTGGTTTTTGCTCGATATTGATAACGGCAACAGGTAGACGCTTGAAATATTCGCAGAATATTGTTATTTATTCACTTTAAAAATAAATAATTATCGGGATAGATATATAAATAAATAATCGGGAATCTAGTAGATAATTGATCGAAGGCGAGTAGTGTTCAGTGGCGAAGACTGCATACAACCCGATTCCCATCGGCTTCCCTTTAGAAAATGATCAACATGTTACTTCATACAGATAAACAGTATTTCTTAACGAGTTATATTCATTCATCCATTTAACAAACGGTCAACAGTTTTGTATTAACATTACTTAACATTATTTTTAGACGACCTCCTTGGTCGAGTGGCTTGCACACCGGTTTTCATGGTGTCGCCATCTCCGAGGTCCCGGGTTCGATCCCCGGTCGGATCAATTTAGAAATACCTGTTTTTCTATATTGTTTCGGGTCTGGGTGTTTCTTATGTATAATAAGTATGTATTTAAGTATATTAAGTATGTTTATCCGTTGTCTAGTTAACCATATAACGAGTTTCTTAAGGAAGCTTTTCTTGGGGCTAGATAATTGGTGTGAGTGTGAGAAACATTTATTATTATTATTTATTATTACGTCGATAGGTATTGTTTTTGGTGCTAGGTTTTTGGATTCCACAATTTTTTAAAGGGCGGTTTTCCTTCTTTTAATTTCCACTCTTCGCCACAGGTAGTGTTAGAGTAGACGGTAAAAGAACTCAACGCGAATCTTGTTTAAGAGCTTCACTCATTTGCTGCGAACATGCCAAACAGGCGCGCTAGCAATTGTGGTGTTATAACTTGGCAAAGCGCTAGACTTTTTATGGGTTCGGTTTTTAGTTATTTAAATTTTTTTGCAACAAATTACATGGCAGACTTAATGCCTGAGGCATTCTCTACCAGTCAACAATAGGATGGTGCAGAGATAACATGGTATATTAGGTTAAGACAAAAAAAAATTTCGAAGCGATTATTCTTTTTCATTCTCATCGGCGTTCAGGGAATTAAGATATGTATCTGCAGCTTCGGTGATTTTATTAATTACAAACGGAACCCAGCACCCTATCGAAACGCTCCGGACGTTGCTATGGCCCGGGTTTGTGATCGCAAACCCGCTTTAGGCAAGCATGGTAACAGCGATAACTCGATTTCAATGATGGAGGCTTTACCCTGCTGTGGTGTGTGTATTAAGGCTAACTACTAATGAAGACCTCGATAACGCAGTGATTGACGCGCCCGGTCTGCGATTGCTTAAGTTATGCAACTATCGCAAAGGCCGGTCACCGGATAGGTGACCAAAAATGTATCACGTCGAGCTCTTCCTTCCGTGCTTCGGAAGGCATGTCGAGCCGTCGGTCCCGGCTGCATCGGCAGTCGTTAATAACTACCGCAGCGCACAGAGCGTGGTTCGTGGCCCGTTCCTCCGTTGTGTTTTCCCCCAGCAGTGGGAACATAAAATCAGCTGACGGTGACTAATCGGGACGAGGAGGGGGTAGGGGATGGGGGTGGCGGTAAATGAAAGCGTCCCGTTGTTACCTATGTTTAATATATACAAAAGTGTGTGGCGGCGCTAGTGGCGGCGGTCGGGCGCGGCGTGCGCGGACAGGTGCGACAGCGCCGAGTGCGCCGACGAGCAGATGTCCTGCAACAACCGCACCGGGTCAGCCGGGCCGCGCGCACCATTACCGGTACCGATATTACTATGTCCTAACTATGACAGTTTCAGCGTAAACAATATAAGTACGTTCTTATAATAAATAACATAAGTAGGAGCGAGATACAATTTGTATGTATTTTGTCCTCATCAGAGTATGCGGTTTTGTTTATGCGGCAGAGCGATTTTTGAACCGATAATTAATTCTCACATTATGATATAATTTACTTATGTGCCTAAAACACTCTTAGTCATAGACACTTAACATTCTTAATGTTATGCTCTTAATACTAAAATTGTAAATAATAAAAAATATATATATATTTCGTAGTGTTACTTTTGATTTCAAGATCCTAACCGCATTTGAGCTGGGAATAACATTTGTCTAAACGAGTCAGGGCCGATGACGCGCTACGGCGCTACGCACCTGGAGGTACTGCGGATAGTACTCCTCCTGGATGCGCGCGAACCCTTGTCGTTGTGTAGCTGGGGTCAGTAACGCACTTAGAAAAACCACGGGAAATGCTATCAGTGAACTGTCGCGTGACCCTGTTCAGGTGTACAATTTTA
>CAUJAO010000190.1:0-22255 GCA_963082485.1 Eudonia mercurella
GATTTTAACACTAGAAGATAAACCACGATTTACCCGAAAAAAATATCATAGATACTACAGCATACTTGAAAGGGACTGGCTTAAGCGAAAACATAATATATTAAAATTTTATCGATAAAATAAAATCACAAACTTACGTCTACTTTTCAACTAGAATCAATTTATTTTCAATTTGACGCATATTACTGAGCCAATATTTTAACACATAATATCAAATTATATTACCGAGCGACTGTATTAGCGATTTGAAAAAAAAATGTATATTTTACGAGTAAATAAATTAAAACTAATTCGGCGCTTACGACATTCTTATTCCGTGCAGAACGCTCCAGTCTGTCGCACCTGACCCGAGGTAACAGGCATGTTTTGTTTCATCGATTAGTCGCGATCACTCTGTTGAGACGAGAGGACTGTGTTTCTGTGCTCAGGGCGCCGAGAAAATATTTCGTTAAAATAGGATATTATTATCATAATATTGTTATTATTTCTTTTCATTGGTGATGAGTAGTCTCACCTTGAAATATCGACCCTTACGCATTAACTTTAGAGCTCACTATACAATGTATTAGAAGCGCTGAAGCAATGACGGCGACGCGGGTACCGGGTATAGTATATGCAAAACAGAACGATGCTTTTGACCACTCGTATTGGTGGCAGTATGTATAGTAATTTTTTTTCACAGTACATACATAATTAAGTTGAATTAGCTATTCTGGAAGTATTGTATCATACTTCGTATATTACCGTACAAACTTGTGATTTACAATTATTTTGTATTTCAGAACTGCTGCAGCTCGTAAATGTCGTAATATCTCACAAGCCGATGAATGCTATCCGGTCAAACTCGTACGCAAAAATCTCTCATCAACTCTGTTAGTTCGTTACAGTTGTTTAATTTAAAGCTATTCGTATATTTATTTTTATAAAAACCATAGAATGTAAACATAATATTGATTTTTTTATATGTTAACACATGAAAAGTCTGTCGTTGCTGACTGTACAATCCAGCTCGAAGATCTCGTAGATCTCGAAGAGCTCGCAGATGAAATGCCTCGCGATACCTGAAAAATGAATGTAAAAGCTTATTTCTATAAAAATGAACTTGAATTTGGTCCAGAATTATCTTTTCAAATATTTTACTAAATGTAGGTAGCACAGAAATTGGTCTAAAGTTAGTGGGGTCAGATGTGCTACCTGATTTGTATAATGGAATTACTTTACTGTGCTTCATTAGGTCAGGAAAAACACCACAGTCAATACATTCGTTAAATATGCAAGCTAAAACTGAAGCTATTGTCTCAATAACGGATTTAGTGACGTCAACGGAATTACCCCACAAATCAGCAGTCTTTTTTTTATTAAGAGTGTTAAAAGTTTTAATTATATCTCTAAAATCAATTTTTTGAAAACTAAAATGGTTTTCACTAGGTTTGACATTTTCCTTTAGAACCGCTTCAGCTACAGTGGGGGACGAGTCCAAAGTCTTTGTAGTTGAAACTGGAATATCAGTAAAAAACTTCTCAAATGCCGCAGCAACATCAGCATCAGAAGTTAAGATTTGATTTTCGAAGCTCAATTTGTACTCATTGTTACGACTTTTGACATTTCCAGTTTCACTATTTATAATATTCCATGTCATTTTTATTTTGTTATCACTTAGCTTAATCTTTGAACTCAGGAATTTTGCCTTTGCTAATCGACATACTGTTTTAAATAACTTAGAATATTTTTTGACATACAATTTGAAATCTTCACTGGTGTTATAGTTGCGTTCATCATATAGCTCATAAAGTCGCTTTCTACTTTTGTGGATACCAATTGTAGCCCATTCACTAAAAGTAACAGTACCACTAACCGAGATCATCTTTGGAATAAAAGTTTTATTAAATTCTAAACAATATTTATGAAAGAAATCATTATAAAATTCATTTGGGTTATCATTATATTCTACATAACATAATATTATCATAGAGATTGTTTTGAAGCGTTCTAGACGACCTGCAGTTTTTGGTACAACAGTGATAATCTGTTTCTTCACTTGCTGACACTGATGTGGAAGGCTGACCATTTGGCCACAATGATCAGAGTCTAGTTTATTAATAATGAGTTTACAGAGGTACTAGATCAGTGTATATATTATCGATACAAGTGGCCGAAGTGGCAGTTATTCTAGTCGGCTCCAAAAATAAATTATTCAAATTATATGATTGAAATAAATTTTTAATTTTGATAGAACCTGTAGACTTTTCTAACAAATTAATATTAAAATCACCGCAAACAACTATCTTTTTACCTACATTGCGGATTTTATATAATGATTCATCCATTACTTTTTCAAAATAATCATACAATGCTGACGGAGGCCTGTATACACTTAATACAACAAGTCGCTCCAGCTCCACACAAGCTATTTCTATTGTTTGCTCAACCGAGAGGCTCATTATGTCTTTTCTTTCCTTTAATTTTAACTTCTTATCGACTATAATTAAGGAGCCACCATGAATTGAATTTACTCGACTGAACGAACTACCTACCAAATGATTATTAAAATTGAACATGAACTGATGATCTTTAAGCCAGTGTTCAGTAATACACAGAATATCAACTTTATTATCGTTCATGAACAATGCAATCTCTGGATCTTTGCCCATCATTCCTTGAATGTTTTGGTGAACCATACTGATTGACTGAACATTTTTAATAATTGTAGGTTGAGACGGGCTTTTCTTAGAATTAATTACACATTTATTTAAAATATTACCAAACATTTTGCAAGAGAATTCCTCTTTTGTCTTATGATTTAATTTAAAATCGTCATTAAAGAAAAGCTTTGTAAAAAAGCTTATTATAAAGTGTCTGATTACATTCAAGACAAAACAGCATGGGTTAAAAATGCTTCAATCACCCCAACAGGTATTTCTAATTTAAAATATTGTTAAGTAATTTTAAACTTGTATAACTTGATAACGGCATATAATTTTGTAAATGTCGTTACTTATATTAAAACTGTGGAGTTTCTTGCGCCCATTCTTCTCCACAACTAAAAAATAGACGTCCTGAATGGGTAGTAGGTAAAAAAAATGTTTGGACGATTCAAAAGTACTTTTCTAAAGTTTATTTGAATACAAAATATTTGTCACTTTGACTTTGACTTTGATTACAGAAAGTCTGTTTATCTTAAGTGTAAACAATATTTTAGTTTTTTTTACCATTAAAAAAACAATAAAATTTTTCATTAAATTTCAATAGTAAGTTCTATTAAGATTGTTACATTTTAAGACAAGTTAGAATGAACAGACCTTAAATACATAATTTAATGCAAAAATGTTTTAACTTACCTTCTTTCTGTCTGTTCTTTGCAGTACAGGTACAAACCAGGGAACGAATTCTGAAAAAAAAAATGTAAACCTATGAATCTATGTAAATAAAGCGATATTTTTGTAATAAAATTAGACTTCTTTTTTTTACATTGTCGACACTCTTTGAAGAAGAGATATAACAGTAAGAGCATTTACACACGAGCAGCACTTTGGTATCAATAGAGGTAACTGTAGCGTCGGATGGTAGGCCTTTGACCTTTAACGTGTCGACAGCAACCGCTGACTGTTGCAGTTACTTCTGTCGATAGCAAAGTGCGACTGAAAGGGATAATCTACATGATACAAAAAATAATCTACATAATACAAAAATGCTTAAAGATTTCATGGCACCTACGCCTGTATAAAATAAAACAATATTAAATATTTAAAGTAGCAATATATAATAAAAATATATGATATCATTACTTACCTTTGCGTATTATTTACCACCAGCAAAGAGTATTTTAGTGTTTCGAAGTACAGCTAGGTGATCCGACTCGCACTTAGCCGGTTTTTATCTGATTATTTTAGGTATACTGTGCGCGATCGCACTAAACACGAGTACACACGAGGGAGCGACCTGCCAATTTGTTGCGTTGGCCGCCACGCCGTACGCACGGACGAAAGCGGGGCGTGAAAGGGGCGCGGGTGGAATCTGTTTTTTTTCTAGGTTTATACGCCCTCTTAACACTACTTTAAAGTTTATACTGACACCCCCTACCAACCGTTAGGTCACAAAGTAGGTGGCTACTACTAGGTCAATCGATTACGATTTTTTTAAATTATCCCACAACAGGTAAGCGCTTGACCTTCATACCATACAGCAATTGGTGGAATTGCTCTTCGCCAAAAATTCCATAACCATTAAGAAGCTAGCTATCATACCTCTTACTGGCGGAACACAACAAACATTGTAGTTACGACGACATAATTCGACATAAGATGGTGGCCTCAAAACAACTACAAAATAACCCTGCTAGGAATCGAACCCGCAACTTCCTAGTCTTAGACTTGCGGTTTAACCACTAGAGTAATGAGACGTCAACCAGTAAATAACACCCGCTGCGAAATCGAACCCTCAACTTCATCATTTATCAACACCCCTCCAAGACGGATGGTTTAACCACTAAGTTATAGAGACGTACCTCAAGCCAGGCACGTCGGTGACGGGCGCGCCGTCCTCCGTCATCCAAGACACAGCGGGCGGGGGCGTGCCGTGCGCCGCGCACGACACGCGGGCACCAGAACTGTTGGAGAAGGCCAGCCGCGGCGGCGGCTCCATCAGGAAGATCAGCTGGCCCCACGACGGCGTCACTGGAAACAAAGGTTCACGATGATTTTTTGAAGACCTGGTGGGTTACTCTTGAAACACAATTGCAATAATCAATTTCCAATCCCAAATCTAAAAAATTCAAATGGCACTCTTAATAGCGATAATAGCGCCACATTGGAATTAAATTGCGTGGAAATTGAGTGAACAAATTATTATCGAGATGGGGCGTTCCGAAATTGTGAAACTTATCCTAATATCGATACATATTAATCGCATTGGAATTGTATTGAGATTGAGTTTGCGTCAAGAGTAGCCTACCTGATGCGATTGTAATCAAAAGACATCCTAATAATTTCAATTGTGAACACAGTCACACACTTTCTGCATCGTGGAATCCAGTATTTGCAAAATGACAACCTTATTAAAGTTTGCAATCAGTTAACTAACATAATAAGGCTTGTATATGTAATAGGGACGCCATTAGTCTCGTGTGCGTGAAGGTAGTTGAAAAATAATGTGACGGTGGATGAAGACGCTGCCGCGCAAACGAAGGCGTAACATCGCGACAGCCTGCAGTCAGTCTGTTGTTTTAAACTTTTTTTTATATTAAAAGGAGGCAAACGAGCAGGCGGGTCACCTGATGGAAAGTAATCACCGCCGCCCATGGACATGGCAAAACTAAAGTAATCCCCATAATAAAACCATTATTATAAAAAGTTTAAAAGTGTATGTAGACCTGGCTGGAGAGTTGAGATTTTTTTATAACGTACAGTGCTGTCCGAGGTCTTGCCAACGCAAAACCCCGGACAGTAGGTACAGAAAACAGTGGTGCCATCTCTTGTCGGAGGCCAAGACTCATTCCAGAACGGTGAGCCAGTGGAGTAAGTGTCATGAGATCCAGCGATTTTATTAATGATTTAGAACAAGATATGCCTCTAAGGAAATAAGGTCCATAAAACGAGGCGTTAAGACTTGAGGCTTGGCAAGGAGAAAATGGCAATTACGGCACAATCCTGCTTCACAAACTATCTCAAATCGGATTCCAATTCACGAGAAGAGAATTCATTGGCCTAATTTTTAATTAAAATGAAATATCAGAAGACCACGTGCGGCTCTGTGGTATTTATAAATGTCAATGTACGAAATGTGTTAAAAGCCAGCGAGACGCGCGGTCACCTGAACAGAGGCGTAATTAAACTGTTACGTCAGTCCAAAACGTAATTGGCTGTCTCGTGAATCCCTCCTAGATGTGCGAAGGAGATTATGTGTTTCTATTTTAGTAAGCAACGGTATGTTGTAAACTGAAATAAAGTTAAAGAAACGCATTATTCTGCTCCATGATAAACTCAAATTAGTAAGGGTTACTATACTTTTCCTACAAGAGTGTTTTAAAGACAATCCACAAAATTATAAATTTTATATTTAAAATAAAAACAAAAGCACATACGTCCTCCTCTCCCCTGATTCTTGCTGTGCCCGACAGGACATTATTTGAAGATCCTTATAATACATAAGCAACAAGCATTAAATAATTGAAATTGAAATTGAAAATTTTGGACAGACACAAACAACTTTCTTTTTTTTAGTTAAAACAACAACTTTAACTGAAACAACTTTATAAGTTAAAATTTAAAAGAGGTTAATTAAATTTCTTTTATACGGCAATATTTTTAAATAATATAAAATGATAACTAAGATATGTGATGGATTTCTGCGTACAGCAATACCTAGCTCTGTGTACAGGCTTTATTAAAATTCCAGCAGGCCGCGCCGCACCGCCCGCCGCCGCTCTGTCAACCCCCCACATTAATTGTCGCCAGCAGTTGGCCACCAGTCCCGCGCGGAATCCGCTTTGAAACGTCGCTTTGATGCCACAATGCCTACGGTGACGTCTCCTGGAATATTAAATGTGGCCTTTATTAGCGCTGAATACCACAATTATGTCAATGTCTCCTGAGATACGATATTGTGATTCTGAACAATGGTATCTCATATTGTCTTCATGTATTGTCGTCTGTATTTGTCGCATTTCTCTTTGATTCGCTGACGCTGCTTAAAAAGTGCCATTAATCATTTGTAGAATCATAAGTAGACTTATGCTATAAAGATATCATCAATTATGATAGACCCTCCTTCTTCAGAAATGTCTTTAATAACTGAGAGCAATCCATTGGCGTGAAAGATGAAGTGAAATGACACACAAAGCTTAAGAGGGTTTAGAAGGTGGCATCTTTAGTACCGACCTCCGACGATAAACGGAACCTTGGTCGGGTGTCGCTGCCAACTGAGTAAATCAGCTTGTTTGGACGGTTAGCCCGTCCGTCCGATCCGGCATTCTATACCGAGCCTAGGCTAGTCATTGCTTTGGCTCCGTAATTTTAAGCATAACATTTATTGTCACAATATCATGTTCCATAATTTTTATAGCCATAATCATCACGTTGCATACTATCGCGACGCATAAATTGAAAAGTTCTAATATAGTTTAGGCTAAAATTGTTTGTCATAAGTATTAAAAGGCATAAATTTGAAAAACATAATGATTACAACGAATAATATCTTAACGCGTAATTTGTTTAAAGCATAATGAATGCACAGCATAACAATCACAAGGAATAATAGAATTAGTATTTTCTTAACATTACTTTATAAATAAATAGTTAATTTGTTATTTATTTTCTTAACCATGTAAATTAGCAGCATGCAAGCAGGCATGCAGAATACATGGTTTCTGTCACGGCTCCGGCGCTGCGGGACTCCGGTGGCCCCACGCGAGCTTATCGTCGCAGATGGTTTTCGCTCACCACCGCAGCTTCGGCTTGCTGGCCCGGCCACGGCGGCGGCCTTTCTAACCACCTGCTCCTCAGCTCGCGGGTCACCTAGCCCCTCCGCGCGCTTAAGTTACACTCTAGCGTAGGGCAGACAAGACTACGTGGAGTCGGGGTGTGCTAGTTCGAATCTGGGTGATAATTCGATTGAATCAATAAGATTTAGGACTAAATAATTTATGCCATACAAAATTAAGGATTTCAGTAATTATGACACATTAAATTATGCTCAAAAATTTTAGGACTACCTATAATATGCCAAAAGATATTACGGATATTTTTTATTATGCCTTTAGACAGTTATGCCACTTATAAGTTATGCGAAAGAAAAATTATGTGACATTAGTGTTATGCTATTTGATGATTATGCCAATTGATGTATGACAAACGACTTTAGGACAATCGACGTTATGCGAAAAGTTCCGCCCCCCATTGCTTTCCGGACGTTCAAGGTAATGGCTGTTTGACGCTAGCCCGGTGTGAAACGGCGGATCGTGTAGCTAAATGAGTTTTTTTCGGGAATACTTTAGTAGTGCTCAACATTTAACTTAACACGACATCAGAAATGTCTTATTTGTCCTTTTCGATTGGATGGATGGTCGGCGTTTGGTATACAGTCTAGTCTAACCGAAGTGCTGATTTCATAACCATCTATCTCCGGAACGGATCACATTCTCAATATGTTTATTTATGGGCTATAAAAATCGTTGCTGGAGTAAGAAAGTTAGAAATATGCAATTTCACGAGGACTGACTGGAATGTCATACACTTCATTTGTGATCTTCATTATTATATTCATAGAAAGGGACAACTATTTTAATTGGTTTTAAAACTGAATTCCCAACACTCTTTGACATAACATTGTTTTGTTGAATTTATATAGCTTCTAACATTAGGCCGTAAAAATCTAATCATTGTACCTTCCAACTCCTCATAACAGAGAGTCTTACTCAGATTATGTGTCTGCATACATTAATTCAAGTCCGCCGTTGCTCCGCCTTTGCTCCGCCGTAAAACCCTCCCGATCAACAAATTTCAATTAAACGCGAGAACTGATTCAGTGGAGACACTCCGTAAGTTTTACCTGTTAATAAAACAGAATTGCAACGGTAGCTTAGCAGAGCTTAAGCCCGCCTTAACGGCGACTCGGCGGACGATAAAAAGAACGTTTCCCCGTATTAGGAGAGGCGTAAAATTTACGCGCGCGCCAGGTGCTCGCTAGTTTATAGGTTATTTAACATAAAGTGATGCTGCCGATACACTATAACTTGTGAGATGATCCCATGTTAATACCCAGTTGGAGTGTGGACATCATCATAACTTACGTTATTGTCTCCTTAATTTTGCTTGCTTCCTATTTCAACGTTAAGTTTTTATACACAATAAGGAAGAGTTTTGTCTTTTTATCAACGACTGGTAAGTCGTTACTTACTTAATTATTACTTAATTATCGTTATAATAATTATTTACATATCATTCTACGTAAATATTGTTGCGAACAAAATACAATTTGAAAAAAAACAAAGTGTTGAAAAAAATCCACGAGCGGGATTCGAACCCGCACACTTTTCAACACTTTGTCTAAATATAGCTTGCCTAATTCTTAGCTGATCTTTCAATATTTGTAAAAATATTAAGATCGGATGTTGATGACATAGTTGTCGACATTGAATAGGGCTCCTTTGGCTTATAAAGTAAAAATAGATAGTGTTGATTAATTTCGGCGAGCTGGATTGAGCCACGATAGCATAGTTGGCAGTGCACCTGACCCGGCATGTCATGGGGTGCGGGTTTGAATCCCACTCGTGGATTTTTTTTCAACACTTTGTCTTTTTATCGTTATAATGCGAAGTGGAAGCGGATTTCATAAAAAGTAAACACAGTAATTAGTTTTACTTTCTGACTAGAGCGTCAAAATATTGTCGACCCATGTTGATTTTTCCCAGTTCTTTATTAAAACAATTTGTAAATTTTTTTGCACTGTGAACTTTCACAGACAGAACGAGGCTTAAAAGAATTGATTCCAGCATATTAATTAACAGATAAGAGTTTGATCTGTTACTACTATTTGTTTGAGCTGACTGTAATCTACTGTCTGCGCAATGTTTGACTTCAACGAGTATATTACGCGAATACTTGGCAAAGTTAAAATTGTTAGGTTCAATGTTTGCAGCCTTTGGTGCTTGTCCAACTTCATTAATAACGGAGTAATCCACGCCAGCCGTTTAACCCTTTTGGCCCTAAACAAGGCTCTCAACTCCCAATTTCAAGCCGGTGCGAATGAAGGGCGAATAAACACTTACCATATTAAAAGCATTGAAACTATGTTAGACATTTACACACACAAACACAAAAGAGATTTTTTTTTAATGCAACTATGTAAATTCATTTTGAACCCTTGTTTAAGAAGTTATAAAACAAATACCTTCTTGTCGAGGCTTATATTCTCAATTATTATATTTTTAGTTGAAATGTACTGTCAGGCTTTTATCACTGATAGGAGCCTGAAGAATAATTCTAATAGTGTCATCAATAATATAAATCTTAACTCCTGACTGAACACTTCGAGGGTTGACCCCAATTCATGATTAATGAAGTGTATATACAGAGAATCCACTGATTAATGAAAGAAGTCTCATCGAATACAATCAACTTTCTTCTTACAAAATAGGAGTTGCGAAAATTATCTTTGCGGTTGAAAAGCAACATATTGGAGTAAATGATAAGACTGCACATAAATTAGCGGAGCAGACACTATCACGCCGCTCATCAATAATAAATGAAGCCGCTAATCTTATTTGGTACACACCCGCTGTTTAGTGAGGCTAAACATGTATCTCGTTGTATAAACACGCAAGTGATTTAGCTTCAACAAACAAGGAGCGAAGCCACTTGCGTCACTCGAGCCGAACCGGCACGTCTTTGAAATGCCAATAAACAGGCGAGACAAGCTTCTGAGACGCAAATTGTAATTCACCGAGGGCTCGGCTTCCTGCGGGTCATGCATGCCCCCACCCGGCGACTCGTAAACCAACAAACATAAAATAAATGATGCATCGCTCGACGGCTATGTCGAAACAACGCGAGAAGTGTTACTTCATTTAGCAGTGATGTAAGTTGAAGTTATGTTAGCATCGGGTTCCGAGTAAATACAATATTGCGAGGAAGTCTTAATAGAAGTCGGTATTTCATTCTGCCAGTCTGCGAGAATGTACAATTTAATTTAATAGACCTGGTTATTATAAAGGCCTACAGTGATCCGTGCGTAAATTGAACTTGAGTTATGAAGAGAAACTTTGTATATTATGAATTACCAAAATTTTTTTTTTGTAGTACACTTAGTTTTATTTTTAAATAAAATAAAAAATCTGCTGTCCCTGTTTAACCATTACTGTACTTCTGAGATAACGGTGTACGCAACAACTTATTTGTGAATAGTTACAAGTTTTGACTTTGTGACCTTCTTTCGAGTGGAATAACCCGTGCCAAAAGGTCTCGATTATTCACAAAATTAAATAGTAGCCGACATTTTGTATATGCTAGCTTTTTTGCCGTCCCGTTAGGATTTATTAAGTGCTTTAAGCCGCGCAGCTTGTCACTGCTCATGACTGAAGCTTTCAGTTTTCACTTAAGCTTAAGTCAACGTGTTAGATAAGTCGTCAGCCCAAGTCGCTAGTCTCAGTTTCAGAAAAGGTTTATGAAAAGGAAGTTTTATTTCTCATTGTCTTAAAATTTGCATACTTAAATAAAGCGTGTCTTGGTGGTTTCTTCGGATATTCTAAATAAGTATTTTTCATCCTGATCCTAACAATTTAGTGTTACTGCACACATACAATTTAGTAAGTAGTAATTAAAGTTGTTTTTTTTACTTATGACGAAATAAAACTGTGAAATGTCATCTTCTCTTAATAAATGTCTATTTTCACAAACACTCGTCAATGTCTCATATCATTTTACTCTTATTTACGAGAATTCATATTTAAAAGATGAGCTTTTGATTAAGCTAAGCTAAGCTTAAAGAAAGTTAAATTAATTATCTATCTATCTATCTTTTTAGTACCTAAAGACCGACGATTTGGCTTACGCTTACTAAGCCGGTGGTTGTGGAACTTTTTGGTGGAAATCCTTGTCCGAAAGCGGTCACTTTCAGTTGCAAGGCCCGCCTACTTTCTGATGGTCCCTGGTCCAAAATATTTATGTGTTCTGCAATAAAGTATATTGTTTATCTTTTTGTGATGAAAATGGTGACCAGATTAGTTGTACCCACAAAAATGTTTACATGTCATATACATGTTTTTAATGAAATAGGGAAAAAACTGATATAATATGTTACGTAAACGTATCTATCTCGAAGGAAAGTACAAGCTTGTTCGCTTTAAATAAACATGCAAGTGTTTTTATATTCAATGACATTTTTGAACTACATTTTCTTCCATGAATATTTTAGGTCCTCTATGAAACCGGCTATAGGGTATTGAGGTGGTCAGTGTATGCACCACCATAAATAATATTTTTTTTACCATCGACAAAATAATTCCAGCAACTAAAACTAAATGACAGCGTCCCAAACACGTGCAAAACATAAAACCTAAGATGAATGTTTTAGAAACGCGGAACGAATCCCTTTTTTTCTTAAATGAGGGTTTTAGTTATACAAAGTGGATAATAAATTTAGAAAAGAAAAAGAACTAGTCTGACCGTATGCCATTAAAAGTTAAAGTTTATGGTCTAGTCAATAGGTGACAGTGATTTGGTAGAAAGACAAAAAGTTAGCAGACGTTCGAAAGTGCCATAAATAAACAAAAATGAACTATACATTTGCTTAAGCGTCGAGTTGGACTATGGGAAAGCATAAAAAAGCGTCACACATGCATTGCAAGTGAGATTCTAGGAAACCCGGGGTGGGATGCTGTGCGCTGTAGAACCTCCTACAAACATCATCTGACCAATTAGAAGAACAATATACTCGTAGATGTGTAAAAAAATTACAGACGGGAGACATGAGAGGTGTGGCTTCAGAGGCTACCTGGGCTGGACGGCGAAGGAGAGCAGGGACAGTCAACGAGCGCACCTCCGGGAACGAGGAAGCTCATTTTGGTTCGATTGCAAAATCGATATTAGAAGCAGTGTACTTTTTGAAAATTGTAACTAGAGACAGTGTTTTGATTATAAGATAAAATTGTACAAGTAATAGATCATAGTTAGATTCATACGTAAGGTGGTACCATCGTGCGAGTGTGCTAAATTCGGTAAAGTAGAAAATTTTGTTTTGTAAAATTTGTAGCATAGTTTGTTAGATTTATTACAGAAGCTTTCACGACACAAGCTAACTAAAGTTATTTATGTGAACTAAACCACATTTAAACCAGAGATACAAAACGAATTTCCTTTATTGTGGGCCTTTATAGAGATATATGTATGTATAAATCAGTAACACTATTTTACGGAGCTATTACGTGATTAGCAATAATACTAATCATAATTATATGAGTTGTTATAGTGTAATGCGCCAAATGTTGAAATGAATGAACCGTGCTCCATAGTGTGATGTATTCACCATTGTAATGATTGACCCGATACTCATGTCGTTGGATTCCTGCAGAATCACGATTAAATACTAATTTCACGTGGCTTAAAGGAGAGAGGAATAATTGTGTGTCGAGAAAGGTTCTTGTAAATAGAGTGTGCATGTTTAGTTATATAATTGTAACTAGGTTGGTCAATGAGGTTTTTTAGTTTAACCGACAGTTTTTCCTCATTTGCGATGACCTAGGAACTAATCGGTTGGCTTTGTAAGGTCTGACGATTTTACAAAGTCTCAAAATAATGAAACAGTTTCGTATCTTCTACTTTAATTAGGAAATTAAGCAAATAGAAAGATAAATAAATAATTAACTAAATAATAACAAATAAATAATCCAAATTTGGGCAGATCAATATAAATAAATTAAGAGAACTGCCTATGTCTTAAGTTTTATTTGATTAAGCTAAGTACCTTGAGTGTAATGATTATTACAACCGCTAGGATAGCGGAAGACCTAGGTTCGATTCCTAATGGTCAGTGCAGCCGCAAGGATTGCGGGAGACCCAGGTTCGACTCCTGGCTGGATCGAGAGAACATTTAAAGTTTAACCGTGCTTTATATCATCATGTCTATTTCACCACTGAGATATAACATTAAGGATAACTATACCTGTGGCCTTTGTATAACCCAGCAGTGGAAATTATAGCTGAGCTTCATTGTTATTACTTTTATTAAATTGGTTTTATTTCACTCGATACACAAATATAGATGTCAGTTAATTCCTTCATTTTGTAGACAGACAACAGTATATTATCTTCCTAAATATTAAAGCGTTCAGATGCGCTTAGTTTTGAATAAGTCTAGTAATTACAACTGGACATTAAAATCCGACTTAACTATAAAGAGTGGAATGGGTAATTTTGTAGAGCAGAGGCATTGATATAATTATATTTAACTTATGCAAATATTGTTGTGAACAAATTGCAATTTAACATTGCACCTGACCCGGAGTGTCATGGGGTACGGGTTCGACTCCCGTTTGTATAATCTTTCAATGTGTTACGAGGCGCGGGTTCGATTCCCGTTTGTGAAACTTATTCAACGTTTGGTCACTTTAAAGCATTTAAGTTTAATTAGAGTTTAGATAGACAATAATAGATAAGCTACAGAACTGAATGGCGTGAAGGAGAGCAGCTGCAGACATCACTCATTCATCCTGAAGGAAGTATTTATTGTAAAATTAGGGACATAGGAAAATTAAGGTAGGAGTACGTAGGACTAGTACAGAGATTTGTGTTATTTAGGAGAGCACAGTTACTTTTGTTATATCGGGAGTAAGGCCATCGCTGCAATGCGAAGCCTGAATTATGTTAATTAAAACCAGTACACTGTCGTAACGGGGAGCAGCAGTCCGGGGTGTCACCAATACACGTCCCTGTCTCAACCGAACCTTTGCTTTCCATAGTCTGGCCAGACTAACACACAATTATCTTGAGAAATAAAAATGAATAAACAATAAATCCATGGATAAGGGGGCAAAAGAAAAGAAGCGCTCAGCGCCACGTAAATGATATTACACGCTTCGCAGCGTATAGGGTAAATAAGGTCGGTTACCCCCATCTAGCTCTGCTAGCGGCTCTGCCATCAAGTAGGAACCCTGACATCAAGCTGGACTGGTTCCTGATCGGAGGGGGGCCCTTAGCCCTCACGGGTACAACACACCGATTCACGCGATCCTATCACTTGCTATGGCTGCATGGTCTATATACTCTTAAGTCAACTCTATGCAAGCACCCTTTAGAGTGATTTTGCGCACTTATTTCAGCTTAACGATTAGAAACCTATCTAGACTCACTAGAAGGATAAAGACCAGCCATTGAAGCAAGCTAGGTGGAATGGAAAGATGTTTGTGCTTGGTTCACTCGATGATGTATTGGTATAGACATGCGTAATGACTATTGGAAGTAATTAAATCAAGATAATCCAGCTCTCCTATAATGTAGAATCTCTGTATCTGGCAAAGCATACTCGATATACTTATAACTTACTAGACGATCACAAAGGGGCACTACTGGGGTGCCACCACAGTATCCTCCTTTTAGAAAGCCGACCTTTAGACGCTTAGCATTTGCATTTATACCGTCACCGTCGCGTGTGACCAATGTATATTGAAGCTTGTACCATCTCGAGAAGACGACCTAGTTCAGATAATAGTGGTTCTAAAAGCACAATTCAACGAAAATAATATGATATTATAAATGTGAATGTGAGTTTATTTGTTACGCTTTCACACAGAAACTACTCAACCGATTATCATGAAACTTTGTACACATATTCTCATTTGTGTTTTGTTTGATTTGTTTGTTTTGTTGTCATAAAAACTGTCAAAGCGGTACGAAGTCCGCAGGGTCAGCTAGTAAGCACTATTTTAAATTAGGCCCGATTTTTCAATGCTCAGATAAGTCTTATCCAGCGAATAACATTGTCATTTTGACATATTTTCTCAAGAGAATCAGTCATTATGTCAAAATTATTCAATGAATAAACTATAGGTAACTGACGATTGAAGAAACCGGCCAAGTGCGTGTCGGGCCACACGCAGTGTAGGGTTCCGTAGCCCATCTCAATAATGCGGACTCTGAGAACAGGGCTTTTATGAACATTTATTTAAGGATGGCGCATATACTTAAATGTACATACTACCGGTTTCACACGCCTGACAACGTTGTAAATAACGTTATTTAAGTAGTTTCCAATGACGAATTTGTGCTGCGCCAAGTACCTACATTTTATAAGTTGGTCGACTGTTACTCATAAACTTGTAAAGCCTATTTAGCTGTGATAGTTTTTCTTTTAACTTCGTCTTATATACAACTACCGTGAATTTTTACCGTGAGTTTTTACCGTGAACCAACTATCAAACACCAACCATAAAATTTTGCACTATGCCTCATTTTGCAAACTGTTTCCACAAACCCGAAATATTTTTGTAATTGCTATCCAACGACACCCCACACAATGGGGTAGACCAGAAAAAAAATTAAATCCCCACTTCACGTGTTGGGGAGGTAACCTAAAAAAAATATTTTTCAAAATTTTACTTTACCACTTTGTCGGCGTGATTAATATTTATATCCATGCCAAGTTACAGCTTTCTAGTACTAAGAGTCTATAAGCTAGGCTGGGGACAGACAGACAGACAGACAGATTGACATGGCAAAACTATAAGGGTTCTTTGTTGACTACGGAACCCTAAAAATCAGCCCTTTGTTAAATATCCACCTACCAATGATGTTACCTATCGATGGCTTGTATTTGTAACTTTTTTACCTATCATGGTCATTTACATTAGAATTACTATTATTAACGGGATGTTTTTTTGTGTTCGAACTTTGTATACTTACGTAACACAACAAAAACTTGTAATAATCCCTTTACTAATAATAATTCTAGTATTTCTAAGTAAAATAATATTTTTTAATACCATATTGCCATAAAATTAAATAAATTACTGTATTTGCCTTTCGTTATAAAGCTCTTACATTCGCAAAGTACACGTGTTTACAAAGTACGTAGTCGATTTCAACGAATACATCAATAATATTAATAAACTTATTCAATTACTAATAGGGAATTTTCTTAATTAAACGATCAAACGAACTAATATAAAGTGGAGCACAGAGCTGGAATGTTTAATAATGTCGTTACGGTAGTTATTTATAGAATGTATTTTTCTATGGTGTAGAAGTGTACAGCATTGTATTCAGCTCTAAAAGGGCTATACAATATTGAAATAATATTTTACTTTTTTATTTTTAAGTGCTAATTGCTGCACTGAAGCTGAATTAAATATTTATAAAATACAGCGAAAAAATTAAATGCCATCCCGACCTAGCCAGGAATCGAACCTGGGTCTTCCGCAATCCGGGCGGCTGCACTGACCTGCTACCAGGAAGGCTAATGCCTTCCTATTAGCCTTCCCGGTTTTTTCACTGTATTTTATAAATATTGAAATAATATTTCATCACAAAGAAATGGCATGTCCGATTTTTGATTACACCTTCGGAGAATGTGCTCATGAGCATTTAATTTTACGAAAAGTATATAAAAGAGACATTAGCATTAGCAAAAGTATCTTTCCGTACGGTAAAACCTCAGAAGAATATAGCTTTAGTTATTATTCTGAGGGTAAAACAGATGACTTTGACGTATGAACGATTTGAAGCGTTCATTTGCAGCACTGCTCATGTGTTTGCAGCGTCATTTCTATAAAGTTTTCGAAAAACTAAAACGCTCTCGCGGCCTGCTCTCGAACCGGCGAGGTTAGTACCGACGTGCCATAAAAGTGGTATATGAGCGCTCGGCAGTAAAGTGTCGCGATACGATCATTAATCCAGCTACACTTCAATGTCGGAGTATCGCGTAGGCGTGGGCTGTTCAAGCTAAATTAATTGCCCTTAACGTTTACAAACAAAAACAATTTTATACAATCTAAATCGTTGGTGTCCTAAGCACTCGCTAGATATACCTACATCTACACCAGTAAAGTAAGTTACATGGTGCAAGGATTCGCCGAATCCACAAGTTCATCACATACTAAATTAATTGCAATCTAATACATATTTCTGCTGTCAAACAGTGTGGTATCTAGCATTGGCTGCTGGGGCCATTTTCATAAGCCACGCCATATGCTCGTTAACTAGCTCAGTGTCATAGCAACAACTTTCATTAAACTGTTAAGAATACTATATTAGAATTATATATTTAATAAATGATACTTGTTTGAGTTTGTATGAACTTTTTAAGTGCAAATACAATTTCTTTACAAAATCGCAGTCACTCAGTAGAAGTACCAAATTGTGGTCCTTCGAGCCGGATAGCAACGTAGTGAGATCATAGCAATCTGTAATGGAATGCGTTCCTGATGGCACTCCTTCACCTCCGGAGTGCCATTGGCAGCCATGCAGGGAATTACGTCGCTTTACGGCGGATGCGGGTTATTATCTGCCCGTAATACGTGTCGCGCCGAAGCTCGCGGGTGAACTTACACGCGCGTTTATTTAAAGTACCACCTTTCAATGTTACGCTTCCACTTCATCGGAAATATTATTTTTAATTTTTATTTGTAAAGACAATATGATGGTAGAACAATATGATGGTGGAATAGTAAAATAAGGATGGCTCTGCTCTTGTGATTATTTTGCTCAATATACATTTTCTATCATCATCATCATCTTTCAATATACATTTTTATATATATACATTTTCTATATGTATTTCAATAATGTACCCACAAATTAAGAACAACGTGTAAGTGTAAAAGCCATGAGACTTTCACAGCAGTAGTTAGTGAGCAAGAGTAGCTGCTACATTCTATTGTAACCGACTAATATTAGCACACTATTCTGATTAAATTACAAGATTTTATTGTCTCGTATCTAGATGTTGTTAATAATCGCCATCACACAAGTACCTTCATTTCTCAGCAAAGATTCAGTTACATAATTTTACCCTATTTTTTAATTTATTTAAATATAGATATAGAAGTGAAAAGTAAACATCATCAGGAGCAATTAAACATCCTATGAAACGACAGCCATCTTGATTGTCGCGAGCGTCGTTTGGAACCGTGTTGTAGTCGTTGTAGGTAGTTGCTTTACGACTGTCTTGGTTTATTATCTGTCTGTGATATTTCCGCCTTATGGCTCATCGGGGAAAAGTCCCATTTACTTATATAGGTATGCGTATCGTATAAAATGTTTAACTACCTCTGTATTTAATAATGCCCTTACCGCACTAGTTTATATTTACGTCCTTACTGCTAGGGCACGAGCTTTCCCTGTGGATGGATAGGAAGAACGGGCCATAATCCACCACGCGGGGCTAGGCCGGATTATTGTTTGTAAACCACCAGCTCGAGATGATGAAATTTTTGGTCATCTATCCGATGATCAGTCTTTGCGAAAGTGGTTTTAAACTTAGCAACTGCAGACCACTGCGCCATCAAGCGCCCTGGATTTATAATAAAATAATCAGAATATGTTATTATAACACAACTTAAATGAAGATGACATCTTTTGTTCTGCTATATCATGAATATGTTGCTAACAGTGTTACTAAGTATGCCTAACATTACAAGAGGCTGTCTAGTTATCAAACTACATCAAACACCGACTTGAATAGGCTTTGTATATCAGTGCAAAGCAAACATGTTGAGCTGTCTGTGTTACATTTGTAACCCGTTATTATGTTACAATACCGTGCGGCGAATTACACGTTGTTTTATGGCTGACGTCAGTTTTATTATCTGTGCGTAGTAGTTGGGATCACGACCGCCGAGGGCCGAGGATGCGAATCGTTTGTAACCCTTAGTTTTTGCTGCTTAATCACTTTTTGCCGTCAACTCATCCGGCCCACTGATGATTGTGGCGAGGGAAAATTATTATTGTTAGTGTTTTGTTAAATTTTCGTCCCGTTATTGATCAGCCAGTGGCCACAGCTGGTATTACTCGGCCGAAATGTCCAGTATAATAAAATGGTTTGAAGTTGAAGAGTTTGCGTTAAACATTCTTAAGGTTTATTTAAACGGAGAGGTTTTGACGTATTATTTTTTTGAAGACTTGTCGGGAGTCATAACGATAAATGGTGGAATAATTTTAACTTTGCCATGTTGAGGAAGAAATCAAAAACTTGTGAGGTCTTCATGATATTTAAAACACTAGTTTTCACTAATTGAAACAGATTTATATTCCGAACCAAGAAAAGCCGCTTCTGTGGTCTAGTGGTGAAGACCACAGGTCAGACCCAGAGATCTCGGATTCGATTTCCAGTGACCCAGACCTGGGTCTGTATTTTATTAATATTAATGTTTGTATTATTGTTATGCGACAGCAATAAGAGATAATATAGCCAGTGCCTTAATAGTTGAAGGTTCCCGGTGAAGTGCGATTCCACCTTCGGCCTTACATCACTTAGCATCAAGTGAGATGAAGGTGAAGTGCTTAACTGTATGGAATAAAAAATAGGTACTTTACTTAAACCAGGTGTGATGACAGCGCACATTTTAGTTGTAGAACAAGTTCTTAAAGTTTCCTAAGAAACACTGGAGTTGCACTATCTCTCCCATTTATTACTATCGTCCAAACCAAACCTGTGTCATGCTGGCCCGACGCGGTGCAGACGTTGTGACATATTTATGCGACCACAGTCCGAAATGTAGGACGCGCACGGGCGATCACGGCGCGGCCTGGCGATTGTAACTCACGTTAATGATCCCGGCTAATTAACGATCATTAGCGCTGCTAAATTGTGGATTAGTGCAAGTTGCACTAACTAATGATGAAGTTTAGATTATTTGAAATTCTGCATAGTTATAGTACCTACATCGGTACAGATTTTATGAATCCCGACGTTTGTTGAAAGAATATTCAAGTTCCAGACGTTATATTAAGCAAAATTATAGTTACCGTAAAGCACTGTTCAAACCTTTGCACCTGGAATGGCGCGGGGAGGGTTATTTGATTGAGCAGTGGTTGTTTATATTTATTTTTGTTTTATTATTATTTTCTTTATTTCTTTTTTCTTATTATTATCTCGTTAATAAATAAATAAATAAATAAATAAAAATAAATAAAAAATAAATGAATAAATGTACTGATTTGATTTAGGAAAGTAGCTAGATCATATAAAGTTATGTTAAGATTAATTAATAAATATATTGAGTATTGAGTGTTTAAACAAATAACATAGAAATATAAGTCAAAATAAAGAAAATTATAAGAGAATACATAAAAAGGTATATTTTTGATAGCTATTTACAAGGTCGTAGGGACATTATACGATTGACGAGAGCTCACTCCTGACACAGGTGTACTAGGTTTCAGGAGGGATTCATTGGATTATTATTAATGTGTCACATGCCCAGGCTCGGCCCAAGACGCTCGCGCCCCTCCGTGCAAAATTAGTCTTAGTATTTTTGTTTATTATAACAAACTCTCCCATCTTCACACTAATCCATTTGGTTAGATGGGAATTTGAACGTAAACCGACAACGAATCTTAATCATAAATTAACAAAAACATATAAATCTATATAAAACTGGTTATTTTATAAAACTAGGTACTTTTACGGATCTATTCACGTTTATTTACTTTATAACTTGCACCCCTTTAAAGTTAAATATTTTTCGAATTCGTAAATATTTTTTTATGAAAATTTATATGCATTTATGAAAACGATTTGACAGGTCCAAAAGGCAAGAAGCGTCAAAATTGGCGCAATAGAAAAGCTACTTAAGTGGATTGATGAAGACTGAGGGAACAACGAAAGTTCGTGTACATCACTAAACTTCAGTATGAAGATGGCACTTATTGATGATGATGATGCCAATAAATTGGAATACTGTGCTACTTGTAGTCTTTGCTGACAAAGTTAAGAGCCCTATTACAAATCTCCACTCCACTGAGTTCGGACGGTCGCCGGCGCATCGCATTTTGTAGTAATTTTGCAGTTGTATTTATCGTTTTTACCGAAATAGGATAATAAATTCATGCTTCATCATCATCATCATCATCAGCCTATAAACGTCCCACTGCTGGGCACAGGCCTCCCACGTGAGCACGTGGGGATATTGGGCCATAACCCACCACGCTGGCCCAATGCGTGTTGGTGGGTTTTAACGACTGCCATCTTACGACAACAACCGGGACCAACGGCTTAACGTGCCTTCCGAAGCACGGAGGAGCTCGAGATGTTTTTTTTTAATTGGTCACCCATCAGGCGACCCGGCATTGCGAAAGTTGCTTAGCGGGCAAGATCGCAAGCCGAATGCGCTAGCCGCTGCGCCATCGAGCTCCTCATTGCTTTCATGCTTAAAAATTATAAATACCTCATGTAGTAACAATTATCCTAGTATAAATTTTGCTCAATAATATTATCGTAGATAGGAGAAATTCACAGCAATTTTCGAAGTTTTTTGGTTTAGAATAACATTCATTTTCCATATAAAATCAATGATATCTAAAAATTTCGATGCCGCTACAAACTATACGACTATATAAGAAATAACATTCTATTTTTTTATTTCATTTGTTTAGACAGTTGTTCAATAAGCTCAAAAAAGTGCCTTCGCTCATTTTATGAAAACATTTCTCTGCAATTTAGGGTTTAATTAAAAGTTAAGCAAAATTTACAACAAGCGAGACCGCTATATGCCAATAGCTATTTTACACTATTCAATAAGTCAAAATTGTTAATGTATTTTTGTTTCTGA
>CAUJAO010000191.1:0-53000 GCA_963082485.1 Eudonia mercurella
AGCATTCTAAAGGTGAAAGAATTTTTTAAATCGGTCCAGTAGTTTGTGAGTTTATACGTTGCAAACATACATACATACAAAAATACAAAGGTTTCCTCTTTATAATATTAGTATTGAAAAACTGCATAGATATAAGCGTTTTGTGCATAGACAGATGTTTACATCAAATAAGTTACCATAATGGGTTCTTACACCGAACAGACCCACCCTAACTAAATTGGAGTATAAAAATTTTAAACTCTATCATAAATAATTACATAATGCACCCGGCATAGTTGTTGTAAAATATTCGAATTTTAATCGCATTTACAGTCTATAGTTTCAAATGTGATTTTACTCTGATGTGTGTAATTGGAAACCAATGATATTACATTATTCTTGGAAACTGTTTTTCTCTGTATCTAATATCCCATAAGGATGATCAGTACAGTACCAAGAGTAATTATAATAATATTTACAACACTTAGGGTATAGACGCAATAGGAACGGGCACGCGGGGACGTTCTTCTTGATTAAATCTACACGACTACAGCTCGAGTAATTAGAATCACTCTGTCGCCAACAACACATAAGTCTTGGATTAGGAGGCGAGCACGCTATCACTCTAATGGGCTGGTACTTTATAGAAGTGACGTTTTGGTGCACGTTCTGATAGTACATCAACACTGTGATCTGTAACATAAAATAAAAAAAAATATATAGGTATACTACGAAACAGCTTGTAAACTTACTAGACTCGAAGAAGTAGATTTTGCCGTTTTTAAATTCATTAATTCGGTTACCGTGTAGAGACACGTTAACCGAATTATTGAATTGGCTCCCGGGCGACATTGTATAAGAGAAGAGTCTCTTAAGAATTTTAAAAGCCACCAACTTATTTATACAACGTGTATCAGATAGGTTCAGCCATAATCCAGGGTTTCAAATTATCCCTAGTATAGACCCTTTCTATAAATACCCTAGTAAGATAAGCGCCATTTAATTTGTTTTTGCATTTACAAACAAAGTTAATCTGTAGTTAATTTAAAATCAAAACAAGCTAAACCCATCACTAGCAGGGTCATGAACTCTGTATGGTACACTGCCTACACTGCACCTCCTGTTTGTAAAATTGCGTGCCCTAGTTTTGACCGCCACGCCCCCTACCAGGCGCACAGTTTTACAAACAGGAGGTGGTACTGTAGTTCGCAAAACTTTAGACGGCACAATTTGTTTGTCGGTTTGTTTGTCGGCAGTTGCTTGGCGGCATTTTTTGTTGGATTTGTTAGATTGATAAAACAAAGACAGATAAGTAGGCAGCTATTTTACTTTCGTGATTTAATAATTTGTATTCAGTAGCTACCTAAGTAATTATCATCAAAGTAATAAAATAATTTTCATTTTACAGCCACATTATTTTGACTCTAACGTAGATAGGTACGCTTACCTACGAGTAGGTACCTACATTGGTCCTTGATTAAAATGACTTCAAAGCAAAAGAAAGCGAAGCACTAAGGTGTAGTGTAGCACCCTGATACTCCTGATTACTTAGAAATGCCATATTAACTTAATAGGTAGTCGAATCGAAACCGAACAGCAACAAAACGAAAAGTATGTGTGCACTCTAAAAGCTTTCACAAACGACTACGAAAAAATTATAGGCATACTAAATACTAAGGCGCCGCCTACTAGAACAAGAAGTTGCTCCTGGTACTTTTTAGGGTTTTAAGACATCAAAAATAATTATTGTGTTGATAATAATTATGAATTATTGATAGGTAAGCTTAGATAAATTTTTGTATTAATAAATGTCAAACATAATCGAATCATGGCTGTATTCTTATCCGTGCGGTGACGGAGAAAGAATACAATTCACCGCCCCTCTCCTCCGGTGGGTGTCGTAAGAGGCGACTAACGGAATTTAGAGCTCCCATATGCTCCACTGCGTGGTAGGGCTTGCCCCGTCTGGTTAGTGACTACCGTACGCGTGGTGTAAAACCCGTCAAGTGACCGCTTGTCGGTCGCGTTTCGGGATCAGCCAGCGTATAACCAGAGCTCGAGTGGATGGTGCTGCGATGCATTTGGTCTGTAATGGCTTCCGTCTAACCAGTGCCAGGAAGACCTTATTAACCCGCCGACCAGGGAGACCCGTAGAAACGGCTGTCCCGCTGGCCGCCCGTGGCACAGTACAGGGGCCCAAGCGAGCCTAACCAGCTCGTGAGGCTGCCTCACCATGCCACGCATAATCTCGGGGTGGCCCGTCGTGCCGGTTGTTGACCGGAAGGTGGGGTCCCGGCGGCCACTCCCGGGGGGGTTCGGGGGCCCTTCCGTTCGGCGGGTTAATGATACTCGACTTTAGGCAGACCCCTGGTGAAACAGGCCGCTGCACTTTGACTATTTGCATCGCGGTAACATTTCCTCGATTCACGCCTCCCTCTTTTTCTCCACCATGACAGCGCCTAAAACAAAAACTGGTCCTACAGCGGTGCACACCCCCACCACAACCATACCGTTTGAGGTCGAGTTCGCTAACATCCGCGGACTCCATGCAAACCTCAATGCCGTCCACCACCATCTTGAGACGGCACGGCCAGCAATGTTGTTTTTGACGGAGACACAAATAATCTGTCCAGCTGACACCACCTACCTGCACTATCCCGGCTTTGTGCTTGAAGAATCCTTTAAAGCCAAAGCCGGAGTTTGCTTGTTTGTTCGGACAGACGTTTGCTGTCGCCGTCTGCGCTGTCTGGAGGACCCTTCCTTTTCCCTCCTTGTGGTACACGTCGACTTGGGCTCTCATAGCCGTGTCTACGCTGCGTCTACCGATCACATAATGGCGACATGGAGACAACTCGACTCATAGAACACCTTAGTCGGGTGGCAGATGAAGCGCAGGAGCGGTTTCCTTCGGCGGAAATGGTGTTTTTGGGGGACTTCAATGCTCACCACGAGTTGTGGTTAAGTTCCTCCAAAACTGACCATGCCGGTAGAACTGCCCACGCATTCGCTCTCACGCACGACCTGACTCAACTGGTGAACCAGCCCACCAGGATTCCAGATATAGTCGGTCACGCGCCCTCTTTGCTGGACCTTCTGCTGACGAGTCGCCCAGCTGGTTACCGAGTGGAAGAACGTGCTCCTTTAGGATCTTCAGACCACTGCTTGGTATCAAGCAAAGTGCCTCTGGCCCCGCTACCGCCTTCAGCGGTATCGAAACGCCAAATTTGGCACTACTCGTCGGCAGATTGGGATGGTATGCGGGACTATTTCGCATCCGTTCCTTGGGGGCAGCGCTGCTTCAGTGGGAAGGACCCGACAGCCAGTGCGACTGCAGTTGCTGATGAGATAGTGTTAGGTATGGAATACTATATTCCGCACTCCTATCTCGTCAGCAAAGGCCGGCGCAACCGATGGTTCAACCGTGAGTGTGCCAACGCTGTCGATAACAGGCAGGCGGCATACCGCGCTTGGATCAGAGGTAAAGCTCTTGGGGATCCCGAAACTCGCTCGCTGAAAGCAGCCTATAATAATGCCACCAAGTCTTGCAAAAGAGCCTACATTAGAGCGGATGCCCAGCGCGTTGCACGGGTCGGCCAAGAACTACTGACGCATCCTACGGGCAGCCGTAGCTACTGGCGTCTGGCCAAAGCCGTGCAATCAAATTTCTGCCAACCCTCGCTGCCACCACTGAGATGTCCTGACGGGACTTTAGCTCACAAGCCGCAAGAGAAGGTCGATCTCCTGGCCAAACTCTTTGCAGCTAACTCCCGAATCGATGACTGCAATGCACAGCCACCTTCAATTCCTCACTGTGGCCACACAATGCCTGATTTTAAAATCAGGCAGTGTGATGTCCGTGCGGAGCTGCAGTCAATCGATGTCCGGAAAGCTAATGGCCCTGATGGCATTCCAGCAATAGTCCTGAAAATGTGTGCAGCGGAGTTGTCCCCCGTGTTAACGCGCCTTTACCGTCTCTCGCTCTCTTCTGGTTGTGTGCCGGAATCTTGGAGAGAAGCTAATGTGCAACCGGTCCCCAAAAAAGGAGATCGGTCAGACCCATCTAATTACCGCCCCATAGCCGTTACTTCAGTTTTGTGCAAAATCATGGAACGTATTTTAAACAAACAACTAGTCCACTACCTGGAAGAACACTCCATAATTCATGATCGCCAATATGGGTTTCGGCCGAAACGATCAACGGGTGATCTTCTAGCGTACGTTGCACATCTCTGGGGTGAGGCTATTGACAAGCGTGGTGAGTCGATGGCTGTTAGCCTTGACATAGCCAAGGCTTTTGATCGGGTCTGGCATAAAGCTCTTCTCTCCAAGCTCCCGGCATACGGTCTGCCTGCTCAGTTCTGCAACTGGGTCGCTGGCTTCCTACATGAGCGGAGAATCCGTGTCCTGTCTGATGGATGCGCTTCGCGGTTCATGTCAGTGAACGCTGGTGTCCCTCAAGGTTCCGTTCTGTCCCCCACGCTGTTCCTTCTGCATATCAATGATATGCTTCCACTTGGAAATATTCATTGCTATGCAGATGATAGCACAGTGCATGGGGGATATAACGGTCACCCAGCGGCCGGGCGGGTCGAAACCGAAGTTAACCGAGTGAATCTTGTCATTGAGCTCAATCGGGTATTGGACCTCATATCTAAATGGGGCTCCAATAATCTTGTTGAGTTCAATGCCAAGAAAACACAGGTGTGTGCGTTCACGGCAAAAAAGTCACCATTCCTTCCCCTTCCAACTCTTCAGGGTACATCTCTAAGCCTGCAGAGCAGTATCAACATGCTCGGTATGACGATTCGCTGCGATCTAAACCAAAGAGACTACATCGAAGCCGTGATCAAAACAGCCTCACGAAAACTCGGTATTCTGAACAGGGTGCGGCGATTCTTTACGCCTGACCAGTTGTGCCTTTTGTACAAGACACAGGTACGGTCTTGCATGGAGTATTGCTCGCACATCTGGGACGGTTCCGCAAAGTACCTTCTCGATGCTTTGGACAAATTGCAGCGTCGCGCTGTACGCATTATCGGCAACGCAGAAGTCACAAATACTCTCGAAACTCTGCAATTGCGTAGAGATATTGCGTCACTCAGCGTGTTTTACCGCTTATACCATGGCGAGTGCTCTGAAGAACTCTTTGACCTCATCCCTCCTTCTCCCTTCCTCCATAGGAGTACGCGTGCTGCTCTCCGGAGTCACCGCTTCACTGTCTCAAATATTCCATCACGCACTAAGAAATTTGGTGACTCATTTATTTGTCGCACTTCCAAAACATGGAATAGTTTGCCTGCACACGTTTTCCCTCCTTCCTATGATATGGGGTCCTTCAAACGAGGCGTGAAGAGGCACCTTGTGGGCCGGCAGAGTGAGGGTAGCTGATGCTGCGGTATTTTCACGCTGCACCAGTTGTCATCGCTTCTGGATTCCATATTCACTTAACATCAGGTGAAATGGAGTCATTTGCCGTGCTACGTATAAAAAAAAAAGAAAAAAAAAAAGTATTAACCACTACGCTACCAAGGACTGGTTTTATCCATCGATATTTGTCAGCGCTCGATGCGTATATTTTTAGCTTTATCCCGTTGCTTTATCAGATCTTAGAAGTTTGCACTTCTTAGATATTTTAGCGTTATTTAATCGTTTTCTAACGCTTAGATAATTTGTTGCATTGTAAAAGTTCAGGTTCATTCAACTCAGACGGGAATCGAACTATGCAACTTTTGCAATCCGGGCGGCTTTTTTTCAGTGCAGTGCAGTAACTTGCAATGATTTTAGACTAGTAGGTAGACATTTATCTGTCCACTTGCAGTGCTAGTTACTACAAACCCCCACATTCTTAAAAAAATATTTAAGCATAATTTAGTTAATAATTGTTTTGTCTCTTTTCCTCAAATTCAAAATGATGTTTGTGTGACGTTGACAAAACAATATTTAACTAAATAATGCTTAAATAGTTTTTATGAATAAGGGGGTAATACTTTCCGAAGTCACAGAATACAAACCTTTTTTTTTTTTTTTTTTTTTTTTTTTTTTAACCCAGGGGAATGCATTAGGCATACCCGGTCCTTGAAGAGGCACCAGGTTATGTGGGACTCACCCGTCCGCCTTTCCACAACCCACCGACTACCCGGAGATGCCATTGTCTCCAGTCGGCTGTCAACCGGTAGCCCTGTGTCGACATATATCAATAAATGCCAACACTCGCGCAGTCGCTCGTACTAACTTTTCATACTTAGAGAAGCGAGTCGGGTCCGGTATCCAGCTATCCCGTCTTGGTTCCACTTCTGTCGCGTGTAGAACTTCTTGCTCTTCATCTTGGTTGTCGTCTATGCGTTCGAGGGGCCATTCGTCTTCACGTTGATATAGGAAGCGAGGTCCCTGAAACCATCGATCGCTAGTACTTATACGACCGTTGGTCATTCTCGTGGCGTCGTCCGCTACGTTCTCTGTTGTTGATAGCCATCGCCATTCTTCTTTATGGGTGAGTTCCGCCAGTTCGCCGAGTCGATGCGCCACGAATGGTGTGTAGCGTCGAGCGTCGTTGCGCACCCAATGAACTACTGTAGTGGAGTCAGTCCAGTACACGGTTCTTGTTATTGTACTTCTGTATTCCTTCTTGATTTGATCAGCAAGTCGCGCTCCGATGATTGCTGCTTGTAGCTCCAACCGTGGTATTGTTTGTGTGCGTTGTGGCGCCACTTTAGCTTTGGCGGCCACTAGCACGACTTTAACGTCGCCGTTGCTGTAGACGATTCTCCAATAGGCCACGGTTGCGTAGGCTTGTTCGCTTGCGTCGCATAGTACGTGTAGCTCCATTTGTTTGTAGGTTCCCGGCGAGTAGCATCTTGGAATTCGTAGGCTTGCAATTTCTTCGAGCTGCGATAACCACGCCGTGAATAGCTCTTGTGCTTCTGCCGGTACAGGTTCGTCCCACGATGTCTTCAGTCGCCATAGACTTTGCAAAATTATCTTCGCTTTGATGGTGAAGTGACTCAGTAGGCCCAGCGGATCGTATATAGACATGACCGCGCTGAGAGCTTCTCTCTTCGTTGGTGCACGCTGCCGACTTCGAACTTCCACTGGAACTCTGTTTATTGAGGTGTTGAATCCCAGTTCGTCTTTTTCAGCGTTCCACATCAGACCGAGGATCTTACTCTCTTGCTGATCTCCCCCCAGTCGCATAGGTGAGGTGGCGTATAGTTCCGTGGGCATGTCACGCAATGCTTCTGTGTCGCTTGCGCTCCATTGTCTCAAAGTGAATCCCGCCGCTGCATGTACCTTCCTTGTTTCATTTATTGCAGCCCGAGCTTCTTGCTTTGTTTCATAGCTGGCAACGAAATCATCCATGTAGTGATTTTTCGTTATTGCTTCTAATGCCCGTGGATACTCTTCGGCGTGTCGCTCTGCGTTGTGGTTGCGAACGAAGTGCGCCATAAATGGAGAGCTTGCTGCGCCGAATATCATACTGGTCATCTTGTAATGTCGAGGTGGACTTGTGCGATCTCCCCCTCGCGATAAGAACTGTTGGGCCGGTTGATCTTCAACACGTATTTTGACCCGTAGGAACATTTCTTGAATATCTGCTGTGACGGCGATGGCTTTCTCCCGGAAGCGAAATAGTATTCCGGGCAGCGATAGCAGCAGATCAGGGCCCTCCAGCAGCATGTCATTGAGGCTCACGCCGTTACATCGTGCCGCCGCGTCGAACACTAGCCGTTGTTTGCCTGGCTTGTTAGGGTTGTATACGGCGAAGTGTGGTAGAAACCAGCAGTGGGCGCTGTTCATCTCCGATCCGTCGCATGGCTCCGCGTACCCCTTTTTAAGAAGATTTTCTATTTGAGCAGTGTATTCGACAGCGAATTCTGGCGAGGCGTCCATCTTCTTCTCAATGTTCTGTAATCTTCGTAGTGCCGCGTGGTAGCTTGTTGGCGTGGTGACCTTGTCTTGTCGCCATGGTAAGCCAACTTCATAGCCGTCATCAATTTTCTTAATTGTGTTCTGTACTATCTTCATTGCGCGCTGGTCCGCCTCACTGATTCGTGGTTCCCGTGCGACGCCCAGTGCTTCTATCTTGAAGTGAAACTTCACTAGGTCATGAAGCTGTTTGTCGTGCCGCTCTCTTGCATCGCTGTGCCGATCGGGCGTAAAATATAATATTCTTGACGATTGCCAAAATGGTTTTCGCAAGGATAGGTCTACTGTTTTGGCAGTGTATAAATACATCAAAGAGATTATTAAGGTGTTAGATAATAAAAAATATGGCATAGGTATCCTATTAGACATGACCAAGGTATATGACAGGGTCCAACATGATATTCTTTTAAAGAAACTTTACGGAATAGGCATCCGCGGTGCTGCCCATGAGTGTTTGGCGTCGTACCTAAAGGACAGACAACAATTCGTTGACATCGAGCACTTTGACGATGCCACAATGACAATATCAAGTGTGCGATCAGATTGCAAAATTATAAATGCATCCATTCCTCAAGGAAGCGTAGTTGGGTGCTTATTATTTTTGATTTACATCAATGACCTTCCTAAAGTCATTGAGGAACCATGTGTATTATTTGCTGATGATATATCTTTATTAACTTCATGTCAAAATAATTATAATAATAATGTCCATCAAAAACTCGACTCATTACTTTCAAAAACATCAGACTGGTTAAATGAACATCACCTTAAAATTAATTTTGAAAAAACTAAATTAATAACTTTTCATCCATATCAAAAATCCGTCCTTAATTTAAATTATATGTATAAAAACATTAAATTAGAAAGCGTCAATGAATTCACTTTGCTCGGTATTGTTATAGACACCCATATTAACTGGAAAGCACACATACAAAAAATTAAATCAAAATTGACTAGTTTTGCATATGCACTACGAGAGACTAAAAAGACCACTAGTGTAGAAACAGCAATATCGACTTACTATGCACATGCACATGCTTGGCTCAACTAAAAATATAAATGTTGAAATTGACCAAAGAAAAATAGAAGTAGTACAAGAAATAAATTTTTTAGGAGTGTGCATTGACACTCATCTGGATTGGAAGTCTCAAATTAATAGAATAAATAAAAAAATTGCTAGTTATTGTTATGTATTGTCGATATTATCTAATGTAACTTCCAGAGACGTTGTCATAAATGCTTATTACGGTTATGTGTATCCAACTCTAACATATGGTATAATGTTCTGGGGAAATTCGGTGAATATTCAATCTGTTTTTGTATTACAGAAGAGATGTCTACGAATTATATTTAAAATGCGCCATATGCAGTCGCTTAGACCTACTTTTATAAAAAACAATTTTCTAACGCTGACATGCTTATATATACTTGAAATATGTGTATTTGTAAAAGAACATAGTGAATATTTCGGAAAGAAAAAAGTTTTAAAAAATACTATAAGGATGCCATATATAAATAACGTAAGCTCTGTACCCTATTTCAGTTATATGATGAAAAAAAGCACTTATATTACTGGTATAAAAATATACAATCACTTGCCATGTGTCATCAAGTCATTGTATGGTATTAAATTTAAAATCGAACTAAAAAAATGGCTACTAAAAAATTGTTTTTATGATTTGAATGAATATTTTGATTTTAATATGTAATTGTTTTGTAATTTTATTTTTATTTTTAATAATATTGTACGTCCGAGATGGGCAAACTGTTGGGTCGAAACGCCTTTTTTTTTTGTTAAACCTTTCATGTACACAGTTATTACAATAAACAATTTCTTATTCTTATTCTTATACTACGGCATTATTCTGTGGGGAAGTAGCACGGATGCTCCTGCTTTATTCACTCTTCAAAAGAAATTAATCAGAATAATTGCTAATATAACTCAAACTGACAGCTGCCGACCCTATTTCCAGAAATACAGAATACTCACATTGTCTTGCCTTTATATTTTAGAGATATGTAAATTTGTCCGTAAATACAAACACTTTTACACGAAACGTGAAGAAATACAGAGTAAATATTCACCCATCAAAAACGATACTTGTCAAAAAAACACAAGTCTCGCAACTCAGTTGTTCTGCGGTAAAAAGTTGTGAGATCCATGTAATACCAAGTCGGTTATTAATTTATTCAGTCTCTACTTTATAAAATTCTTTAATGTTTTATATAAATACAAGGTGTTGCAAAATTACCCGTTATACGTAAAGGTTGTTAAAGTACATCCTATCAAGAGTCCTCTGTAAATTTCTTAAAACCTTTGCATTAAGATTTAGTTTTCAGTAAAAAGAGTTATTTTAATGATTAATAAAAATATCGACTATGTTAAGGCACATGACTATTTCAGGTTCATGACGTTATGTTACCTACCAGGAGTAACGACTCCTGTCTACTCTGTACCTATACCACAGAGTAGCCTATACCTAATCTTCAGACACTGTATTCTGTGCTCCTAGTACATACACACTGGATATTAATATCCCAGATTTGGTGAACGTTGCATCGTCCGTCCAAATGACCCGGTTCACATAGCTGCGGTCAGCTTCCAGCTGCCGCAGATACCACTCGCAGAAGTTTCTTCGGAGAGCGAAATCACCTGGTGTTAACTCCTGTGTACGCCGGTAGTGGTAAGGGTGTTGACCGTCAGCTCGAAAAATCCGCCAAACTGTGACATGGTTCATGCCAAACCTCGCCGCGGCACGCCTCGTCCTGATGGTTGGTTCGTCTTCGAAGATTTCCAGCACCTCTTCTTCTCGCCTTGCATCTAACGTATTCAGACGTCCACTGCCACGTGAACGATGAAAGGATCCCGTGGAATGCAAACGTGTTGTCATTTCACGAAAACATTGGTAAGATGGTAACCGTCGCTGGTCAGCAGGTGCTCTGCCTTCAATGAAACGTTCATGGTACAAGTCACGAGCGCGAGCTAAGTTTCCATCAGCTCGTCCCACGCACAACATCATCTCGTAGTAATCGGAATTGGAGAACATAGCCATTTTCGCAATTAAAGAAACACACGAAAAACACACATATGGACGACTGAATGAAATAAAAAGAAACTCAAAAATTATGACACCGGCCGGCCTGTCAAAATTCAGGTACCTACTTTAGAAAAAACCATGGTACGCTTTGTTTTACACGGATAATATTTCGTCTGAGATGAGAGTTTTATTCTGAGGTTTTAATGCTAGATGTCAAAATTACGGTATTTTTGCGTATTATAATCTTCTTAGAGCATTAAACCAACATAATGGTACATGGTACGAAGGCCTGTTGAAAAGTTTAATATGAAATTAAAATCTTACAATTAAATAATAATAACAATAATAAAATTATGTGTTCAATTATCATCAACAAGGTTTTTACGTCTATTATAGACGATTCATGGCGTAGTAGTACATTACATAAAATTACAATTTACTTCATTGACAATCAAATTTTATTAATAACTAATTCACAACATCAGATAGTAATTTTTTATCGGATGTGTATTTATTTATCATTTTTAGTGTAAAACATAAAAAATACACATACACATTGATTTATGCGCGAATACCACTATGCAATTTCCTTCTGCCCGTCGCTCGGCGCGGCGGCAGGGGCGGCTAGGCGACAGCTCTCGAAAGAAGTGTCTATGCTTCTGACTAGTTCTGACCGCCTAGTAGTACGAGGTGGTCAACATTTTGTACGGATTTAATAATCTAATTTGGGTTTTTAATCTTAAAGGACACCGGCCTAATTAATCATAAAAGACTGATTACTATTTTGATATTGTTTAATTTTGATTATTGTTAGTTGTTTGTTTAGTGTAGGTAATCTACTTGTGTAAAAATAAAACATAATGTGTTCGTGACTGGTTGTAGCCACTACAGGTCGGCCGTTGTGCTTCGATGTGGACTGTATTAAAACTCGATTCTTGATTATTTCTTCTTTATTCTTATAGCTGGGGTCCGGAGAGCTCACAAAAATCTGCTCTGACCGGCCGTGACTTAAACACATATTAGGTTTGGGAACTAGCGACGTTGTGGTACAGCTGCCGGCCCATGTAGGTAGCTTTACATTTTTGACCTAATCAACCTAAACCAACTACCTACATGAGCCGTCGTATTTTATGCAGCTGTCCCTTTCGCTCGGACCTCTCTTTTCCTTACGTATTAACATGTACCCTACGGTATCTCTCGTAATCTGGATACCCTACATATTTATAATTTTCTAAAACTTAATTACTTTTCATAGTGAGGCATTAGGCCTCTAGGCACGTTTACCTGGCCCTTATAACTTTAGAAACCTTTAAATCTTTACTTTTTACCAATAAAAAGCACAAAATAAAAATCATTTATTATCAATAACAATAATACTTAATTAACGCAAATATGTTAACCGTATTACATCTATGCCGTTTTACTTGCTAACTAAACTTATACAATAGAGACTTCTGTCCGTAACAGGCTCCCCCCGGCGCAGCATCCGCGTAGCCTCTTCACTCCATCGTCAGGACAGCCAGTCTCGTCGTCGGTCGTCGGAACGTGCCGCCCTTGGTGCGCACCTCTGCGTTGCGTACTTCGTTGTCAGGTCCAGGAAATATCTTCGTAACGACGCCTCTGGGCCATACATTGCGGGGTAGTGTGTTATCCACAATTATGACCACGTCGCCTTCTTGTACGTTGCGTCGCTCGGAGTCGCGCGTGCCGCCGCGCGGTATAAGTAGTGGTAAATACTCGCGCAGCCATCGTCGCCAGTACTCGTCCGCCAGCGCCTGCGCCGCCCGCCATGTGTTTCGGTCGGCGCGCTCGCACGGCCCAGTGGTGGGCAGGCCGCTTGAGCTACCCAAAAGGAAGTGATTGGGTGTCAGCGCTTCCGGGTCGTCGATGTTCACAGGGACGTGTGTTAGAGGCCGAGCGTTGACAGTGTGCTCGGCTTCAGCCAGTAGCGTCATAAGTACTTCTTCACGCGGAGACTTTTCGTTGAACGTAACTCGCAGCGCCGTCTTCACCGTTCTCACCAGCCGTTCCCATGCGCCGCCTTGGTGCGGCGCACCTGGCGAAATGAAACGCCACTCTGTGCGTTGCGTTAGCGCGTATTCTCGTAGCGCTGGCTCCCATTGTTCGTATGCGGCCTTTAACTCTCGGTCCGCGCCTTTAAAATTTGTTGCGTTGTCACTATATATAATCTGGGGCCATCCCCTCCTGGCCGCCATTCGTCTTAGAGCCATAATCGCAGAGTCTGTAGATAAGCTCGCCGCAAGTTCAATATGCACAGCTCGAGTAGTGAGACATGTGAATAGCGCCCCCCACCGTTTCTCATGACGCCGGCCGATAGTCACAGTCATCGGGCCAAAGTAATCGAGGCCACAGTTCGTAAATGGCCGTACAAAGGCTTCCATACGTGCTTTCGGTAGGTCACCGTGCACCGGCGTCGTAGGTAGCGTCTTTCTCACTTTACAAAATGCACAATTGAACGCCACAGATCTCACAGCCGGCCTCAGGCGTAGAACCCAATATCGTTGTCTTATTTCGTTGACGACGCGCTCGTTGTGCGAGTGGTGGGCGCGACGGTGCTCACGTTCTAGTAGCAACCGCGCATACGGGTGGCTGCCGTCCAGTATTACGGGCGTAGTAGCGGGGGCAGACACACCCGCTGCCCTTATTCGCCCTCTCGCTCGTAATACTCCGTCTTCGTCGATGAACACGTCGAGTCGTCGTAGTCTGCTGCCCGCACGTAGTTTGCGGGACGCTTTGAGCCGGTCGATGTCGTCTGCGAAGCTCTCTTGTTGCGATTCAATGATTAGTAGGCGCTCGGCCTCGTTGATATGTTCAATCGTCATCTTACTAGCGCGGCGGCGGCATCTCTGAGTGAATAGTAGCACGTTCGCCATCGTTCTCACTAAACGCTCGTAGGAGGAGAAGCGTTTAGCATCGGGCACTACACTACTAGCACTCTGCCACGTATGCGTGTGCGTTACGCAGTGTTCACTCTCCGCGCTGTGTTCGTTATTGATGACGTCACTCGTGGACCATTCCGTTTCGTTTTCGTATAAAAATGCCGGTCCGACAAACCACCGATCATTTTTCGTTTTCGTAATCTCATTGCCGCGCGTTACGTCGTCCGCGACATTGTGAGCCGTAGGGACCCATCGCCATTGTGACGGCATCGTCGTTTCTGTTATCTCAGTTAAGCGATGCGCTACATAGGGGGTGTAACGCACCGTGTCGTTATTAATCCATTTCAACACTGTTTGTGAATCGGTCCAATATATGATTCTCTCAGGTTGCCATCTTTGTTCATTCAATACTGAACTCGCTAGTCGCGTAGCTATCAACGCCGCTTGCAACTCCATTCTCGGAATACTTTGTTGCTTTATCGGTGCCACTCTGGCCTTAGCAGCGGCGAGTGCGACTCGTATTTTGCCATTTTCACCCTTCATTCTCCAGTATACTGCAACGCCGTAAGCGACCTCGCTGGCGTCACAGAAAACATGTAGCTGCTTTCCCGTCACTCCCCCCGTATGTAGAAGCCGGGGTAGACGCAGACTACGTAATGCCCTCAATCCGTTCAACCACTCATGGAACTCGCCGGCCTCGTAATCGGGTAAGGCCTCGTCCCATTCTATTTTTAACCGCCATATGCCTTGTAAGATGATCTTTGCTCGTATAGTATAATAACTCAACAATCCGAGCGGGTCAAATATTGACATGACCGCGCTCAACGCCTCTCGTTTAGTAGGAGCGCGCCTCATTTGCTTCACATCGTCGTGTACGCGAACCATCTCGGTGTTAAACGCTAACTCGTCTGTAGCAGCGTCCCATAGTAAGCCGAGCGTTCTTCCCCATTGATGATAACTAGCGCCGAGCTGTCGGGGTGCTGTGTCACGGCTTTCTACTGGCAGCTCACGCAACACGCACGGTCCGTTAGAGTTATAACCGGCCAGCGTGAATCCTGCCTGCGCGTGAACCTTCGCGACCTCCTTTATTGTATCAATCGCTTCTTGTTCGGTGTCGTAGCAGTCGACGTAGTCATCCATATAATGGTTCTTCGTAATCGCTTCGTATGCTCGTGGATACTCGGCAGCGTATGCTTCGGCGTTCGAATCTCTCACGCTGTGCGCTAAGAAAGGTGAACTCTTCGCTCCGAATATCATTGACGTCATCTTGTAGCGCGTAGGTGGCTTCGTTCGATCGGCGCCCCTCCACAGAAACATCTGAGCGGGTTGGTCATCTTTACATATCTTAACTTGAAGAAACATCTCTCGTATGTCGGCCGTAATCGCGATAGCTCGTTCGCGAAATCGTAGTAGCAGGCCCGCCAGGTCGCGTAGTAAGTCGGGACCCTCCAAAAGCTCGTCATTTAGACAAACTCCGTTTGCTTCGGCGGCCGCGTCAAAGACAACTCGTAGCTTTCCGGGTTTATTCGGATTCGTTACGCCGAAGTGAGGTAAGTACCATAAATGCGGGCTCATTAAATCGCTCTCGCTACTTTCCTCGGCATAGCGTTTATCAAACAGATTCTCTATTTGATTCGTGTAAGCTCGCTTAAACTCGTCAGACTTGTCCATCTTTCGTTCTATAGATTTCAATCGTCTCAGTGCTGACTCGTAACTTGGCGGCAGCGTGACGTCATCACGTCGCCACGGTAATCGAACTTCGTATTTTCCGTTGACTTTCCTTGTCGTCGTATTAAACAACTCCACGGCGCGAGCATCACTCGGGCTCACTCGCTCTTTCTTCGTTATTCCCAGTGAGTCGATTTCGAAGTGCTTCTTTACCATAGCATGGAGTTCGTTGTCGGGTGAGAGAGTGCGCGAGATCGTCGCGCATTGCGGCGTGTTTACGTATAACACCGCAACCGTATTACTCTCCATCAGCACGCTTGACCGTGGCGCTGATCCGTGTATTACCCACCCCAGCTTCGTGAGCGATGCGATCGGTTCGTCTCGCTTGCCCTGTAGCAATCTTCGTGTGACTATGAGATGCCAATTGTCTGCCCCAATCAATATTTGAGGCTTGACATGTCCGTAGCAGACGTTGCTGTTTGATAACTCTTTCATATGTGCGTATTTCAAACAATCGTTGTGCACCGTCTGTCCGTTGAGTGATAAATCTTTCATCGTTCTAGCTTTAATGTTAAATCGTTGTTTATTCGTAGTAGCAATCAACTTTATATTCACCGTCTTGGTCTCGCACGTCGTTTGTGTATTTACGCTTCGTATTTGCAAATCGTTCGCCGGCCCGTCCGCGCCTACATGGTCCGCCAGGTCTTGATCGATCAGTGTGACAGTCGACCCCTCGTCGAGCAGGGCGTATGTGTCGACTGACCCCTTCGGTCCCTTGATGGTAACGGGACACACTTTCAGTAACACCTTAGTAGCATCGGTCGAGTGATTAACCGACGCCACCATCTCGGTTTCGTTCGGCCTGGTGCGGTGTTCGTGTAGCAAGGCGTGGTGGGGGTGGCGGCAACCGTCAACGCCGCACAGATCGCGTTTATCGCATTGTAGGCGACGGTGTTTCCCATTTGCACAACGGAAACACACTCCGCTTCTCTTTATCCATTCCCATCGTTGTTTAACCGTCATGGTTTTAAAGCGATCACATTGCGGCACGTCGTGACGTCCTCCACAACATAGACATTCTTTGTTTATGACGTCATCATTCGTTGCGTATACAGCTGTGCTTTTCTTTCGCTCGAATCGTTGCTTCACGTTCGCTCTCGTCTCGGTAGTAACGTTCTTTCTCTTAGGGTTGTAGCTTACGTATGCATACTGTAGGGCTCTGTCGGCCTCTCTCATGAGAAAGTGGGATAGTGTAACGATCTCAGGCTCGGCATAGCTTCCGTAATCAGTTGCGTAGTCGCACCACCTTGAGCGTAGGTGCGGTCCGAGCTTGTCCATAACTTCCCGCGTTAACATCGGATTTCGTAAGTAGCCTCTGTTATCGATATTATCGAGTATGCACACAATGTTTTGTAGTTTGATCGCGAACGTGTTCAACTCACTGGCCGTCGTGCCGGGTCGCGGCAGTCTTTTAATGTCGTCCAGCGCTCGATCGATTATCACTTCTGGCCGTCCGAAGCATTGCTCGAGTGTTTTCATCACAACTTCCGGGTCCACGGCCGTATATAAAAGAGCGGACACCGCTTCCTTTGCTTCATCTTTAAGACAGCTTCTTAATCGTGCCAAGTTCTCGGCTTTACTAAATTTAAATTGTCTAGTCGTATCGCGCATTGCCGCTTTGAACGGCAACCATTCGACCGGCGAGCCGCTGAATGTAGGCAAATCCAGCGCCTGTCGTGGTACCGGCCGATTATGCATCATTTTCTCTAGTGTCAGAGCGAGCTTAACCATTCCCGTGTCGTCATTGTTCGTTTGGTCACGGGGCATCGCCTCTTTCACTGCGTTTTCGTTTTCACGAACGTTTTCAATATATGGCGAATAAGTGAGGTGGCGACCTCTGTCCATCTCACTTGCACGCGCATCCTTTTGTATCTGTCGCACATTTCCGACTTTATCCGTATCGGGTTCATGCGCGTTCCGACGCCGATCCAACCATTCATCCACTTTACGTTGGGTTACATCGGCGGGTAAGCTCTCTGGTTCTATACCCCCTTCTTCTTCAATAACGGCGATTTCGTATGCAAGTCTCTTATTAATCATTTCCGCTTCCAATTGTATTTCTCGCCGGCGTACTTCGGCGAGTCGCTCCTCCGCTAGAAATTGCGCTTGTTTAATTCGTGAGGCGACGCTCGTTGTTGATCGTACCGACGGCGGCCCCGCTCTGGGCGCGTCGGGTGGGGGTGCGTCGTCGTTGCGTCTAACTTCCGTAGTGGTGGTTCCGCGTTCAGCGGTCTCTTGGAGCGGTTCCATTGGCGTCACGGTTGAGGCATTGTTTGAGGGTGATGCGGGTGGTCTGTCAAGCGTTCGTAGTCCCGTTGTCTTCTCGGCTTGGCGTTGATTTCGGGTGGTCGGCATCTTCTTTCTTGCTGCCCCTACTCCTAACAATCTCAAACGGGCACGCTATGTGGGGAGCCCGTCCAAGGATGGAGTTCGTGCGGGAGTGGAAAGGTAGGACCTACCCAGCAGAGAGTCGACGTAGACAACGGGGCGCTCGCGTATCGGTTGGAGTGTCCGACAGCTTAGGCAGTGCCTACAGAAAGGACCCCCGCTCCACGACAGACCGTACTGGCGTAGCCGGACTTAAGCTCGCCTTGAAAAAGGCAAACTGACGACCCTGTCCGATAAGTCGTCCCGCCTTGAACGGCGTTTACTCAAAACGCCCACCGTTTGGCACCGTTAGGTGGTGAGACGTTTTTGAGCCGCGGTCCACCCGCGTTAGACTCGTGACAGAACACAAGTATGTGGTATGTAGTCAATGCGTTGGTGGTTACGTTGGTCAATGCGTTGGTGGATCTTCAGACTGATGTTGATGGGCGAAAGCTTCAGTTCTTCAAATCCGGCTCGGAGGATCAAAGATACTGTTCGTGACTGGTTGTAGCCACTACAGGTCGGCCGTTGTGCTTCGATGTGGACTGTATTAAAACTCGATTCTTGATTATTTCTTCTTTATTCTTATAGCTGGGGTCCGGAGAGCTCACAAAAATCTGCTCTGACCGGCCGTGACTTAAACACATATTAGGTTTGGGAACTAGCGACGTTGTGGTACAGCTGCCGGCCCATGTAGGTAGCTTTACATTTTTGACCTAATCAACCTAAACCAACTACCTACATGAGCCGTCGTATTTTATGCAGCTGTCCCTTTCGCTCGGACCTCTCTTTTCCTTACGTATTAACATGTACCCTACGGTATCTCTCGTAATCTGGATACCCTACATATTTATAATTTTCTAAAACTTAATTACTTTTCATAGTGAGGCATTAGGCCTCTAGGCACGTTTACCTGGCCCTTATAACTTTAGAAACCTTTAAATCTTTACTTTTTACCAATAAAAAGCACAAAATAAAAATCATTTATTATCAATAACAATAATACTTAATTAACGCAAATATGTTAACCGTATTACATCTATGCCGTTTTACTTGCTAACTAAACTTATACAATAGAGACTTCTGTCCGTAACATAATGTTTATTTCTGAGTTGGGCTTAAAATAAGTAAAATAGCAAACGAAAGATAAATCGGTGTGGTGTTTTGTATTATTTGTAACTAGCTGTGCCCTGCGGTTTCACCCGCGTTAATTAGCGACTGTTCCACACCTATTAGTCATAAGTAGCGTGATGTAATATAGCCTATAGCCTTCCTCAATAAATGGACTATTCAACACAAAAAGAATTTTTCAATTCGAACCAGTAGTTCCTGAGATTAGCGCGTTCAAACAAACAAACAAACAAACAAACTCTTCAGCTTTATAATATTAGTATAGATATTGTTAACCTGTAGTATTACACGGCTCAGCTTCAGCAGCTTGATCAAAATGATTTGTACAAAATAAAAAGCAAACTGCTTTCAAAGCACGTCTTAGAAAAAATGTTGTCAATCTATGCGGTAAAAATCTAAGTTTTCTGTATTTGGAGTTCCGTAAAAACATTGAAAAGCCAAAATCTGCAGTCACTGCTTTCCTAGTACTACTGCTGTGTAGTTTCTGTTTGTTGGGAAACCACTCCGCATTAAAATTAGGATACGATTTACATTTCCAGAATTAACTGTTTATGTGTTGTACGAGTAATAACTTGTTTTACATCCTAAACCTTAGTGTAAGTTTGTAAAAGTGCAAACGTTACTATCGCGATTGCTTTAACAGATCTATCTGTTAAAACTTAACTTAAACGCGATAGTAACGTTTGCACATTTTTACAAACTTACATCCTAATGTAATGATAGATAGAACCCCTAGGTTCTGACGTCTGTTGAAGGCGGCACAATACGACACGTGATCGGTAGCCGATTATTGAAATGAAACCTTTTGCATGGATCTACTCGCGTTTATTGTTACTTGGTTTACAAAAACTATTTCATTTCCATTGAAATGAAATATTTTTACATAACATAACACTACACATTTGTAGTGTTCGCGTAAACTTTAGAAAACAATGTCAGGTAATCAAAAGAAAGGAACAAACAAGTGCGAAAAGACAACTCCTCTCTGTTGCATCTTGGGATGATCCTACTGTTAGCATGGTAAGTGAAAACTCACCCACATATCCCATCTATCAACCGATATGTTGCGACGCTATAAAAGACTGTGTAATAATAAATAGCTATCCATCTTTTGTTCCGTTAGAGTAAAATGATTTAATTTCAATTATTATTATGCGGAACCCACTAAATAAATATTACCAAAAGTACCAGGTCAACATGATTTCTAAAAAAAGGAGGTGGGAAAATTCAATTTCAAAGATCAAACTACAGAAAGGTTTTGCGCATAAGTTATGTAAGTACCTACTTAGCTAACAGCTACGATTCTTGTTCCCGTACCTACCTATTAAACTCTCTTATACTTCTTAGGTCGGCTTGCACCAAAACTCACTAAATACGTTTAGCGCTAAACATGTTTAGAGTATCATTCTGTCTCTTTCAACTTCCAACAGACGTCAGAAATGGAATGATATTTTAAACGTGTTTAGCGCTAAACGTATTTAGGGTAGATTTTACCAACATCCAATTTATACGAGAATATCTACTATACGAGAGCTATCCCAGTATAACTTTACTCTTATGATTTAATCTATGGATAAGTTACTCTCGCTTAGTTACTCTGTGCTGTGACGGAAACGGAAACGAACGAAAATATTAAATTAACCACCAAGCATAAAAGCACATTCATACCATGCGTGAGCAATGGCGCTGCGTATTTTTAATTAACCAGGGTAATATGTCTGCTTGACGTTTTGAATAACTTCAATCAAATATTCTGTCTGTTGTGTTGATTGTTTGTTGACAGATAATATTGTAAAAATAAGAAGTCATGAATAGCGTAATTCTTTAATACATACAAGCTCGTAAATACAACGAGCGCATACAACTCACCTACCTATTTGTTGCATACTCCAGACGATGCTCAATTTTTGTCAGCAAATTATACACAGATGCTTTTGACAAACGGAATCTTATATGGCGAAGTCGTAGACGTCGTTATCTTCAAAGTAAGTACTATGTCCTTTCTTTAAACCATGTAGGGCGAGAGCCAAAATATTCTTTATCGTCATTAGTCAATAAATTGATTCAAACGTAACGACATTTTGTTAGGTTATCTATAAAATTTGTAACAGACAGCTGTTATTGTGAATTATAAAGCAAATCTGAATAAGTATAAATTTAACTATCAAGTATTTAATTTGGAAAATCTTTTAAAAGGGACTTTAACTAGATTAAAGGTCCCTGTACTGTTACACACACAATGCACAAATACCGATAGATGACTAGTCTGAAAAAAATAATAATCTTTGATTTAGAAGCTAATGACTTCAACAGCTGATCAGTAGTGTTGGGGATCTTTTAAAATCTTAGCGATGTTTTTGCTGAACTTCGATATTGTTTTTTTCGGAAACTACTGTGCCTACAACTTAAAGAACAGCACCCACCACTTCAGTTTTATGTATAGCTACTGACATTTCAGGCCTAACGGGTTTTTTTGAAACAAGTTGTATATTGAGACTTGGCCATCGCCTGAAAACACGTGTAAATTCAATCGCCTGAAAACACATGTAAATTCAATTATTTAGTGCGATGGCCAAGTCTCAATATATTTATATAAAACATTAAAGAATTTTAATAAAGTAGAGACTGAATAAATTAATAACCGACTTGGTATTACATGGATCTCACAACTTTTTACCGCAGAACAACTGAGTTGCGAGACTTGGTTTTTTTGACAAGTATTGTTTTTGATGGGATCTCATTTCTTTTTGTATTTTGTAGAGACAGTTCTACTTTTTTCCTTTCGATTTGGCAGGGGAACTACCATGCGCCTATATTTATATGGGACTAGCTTAAACCCGCGGCTTCGCACGCAATAATAATAATCGCCGTAAAATAAATAAAATAAAACATCGTTACGAATAAAGCCAATATTGAAAAATTTAACTGAAGACTTGGCTGTATGGGCTTAATTTTCTTTGCAGTCTTTTCAAATTTTTTTAGTTTTTCCTTGATTCATACACCAAACACTACTTATATTCCAAATTTGAAGCTTCTAGGTCTGCTAGAAGTGCCTTAGAATTTTGATGATCGGTGAGTCAGTGAGTGACAAAATTAAGAAATTTAACCCGTTATAATTCTTAAAATACTGGTTCAAATTGAATAAAATTTGAAATATACATGTCTTTACAATGCCTGCATGGTTACTGAAAATTTCAGTCTTCTAGTTTTATCCACAACGAAGTTACAGGGGGTCGAAAATGGTCTGAATTGCTTCGAGAAAAGGATGGTACGGCCGTGACGCTTTTTTGCTCGACTTGGTGGGGGCACGGCCGTGCCCCCAGATTACGAAATAAAAATAAATTAATACCACCAACTACCCGGCTTAAATTAAACTCATCAAACACATTTATTCAATCAATAAAAATATATAATAAGCTTCCAAAGGAATGAATAGAAGGAAAAAACGACAATATATTTATAAATAAAGTAAAGAAACTATTAATTTCTAAAAGCTATTATGATATAGATGAATATCTTAATGATAAGTTGAAGTAAATTATTATATTTTTGGAAACACAAATAGAAATTCTTTAAAAAAAAGAAAATTAATTCAAACGACCGTTATTTATTATTCACAATCAAATTTAAATAAAACTACTTATAACAATCAGAGGAACAAAATACTCGTATCTAAATATAGCCAAACCTAATTACACTCAACACTAATAACATTAACGATAAATAAGCCTAGAATATTACGTTAATGCAACACAACCGATGTTTTCGTCTGGAACGCTCGTGACAAAGTGAAGGCGCGCCGGTTCGTGGCTCGTTTTATAAGCGTAACGAAGGTACTTTTGTCATTGGTGGGGGATGATGCTTATACGGCCTCTCCTGACATCGAGTCGTCCTCGACGCTGATACCATGTGTGATGCTGCTGTCTCCAGCAACATCTGCTGCTCCATCTTCCGAGTCTGTGTCCAGCAAGGGCATTGATAGTCCAACTTCGGGAGATGTTTTAACGCTACTGGGACCAGCAACATCTGCTGCTCCTAAGTCCGCGTCCGCGTATGCATCCAGCGGAGGCATTGGTAGTCCAACATCAGGGGCTGGGGCAGTCCCCAGTAGTTCATACTCATCTACATTTTCATCTGAAAATAACAATTAGTTGCACACAAGCCGGTAAACTCAATGTAATGCATTCGACATTACAAACCTTTTACTCAATCATCTTTCAATCAATTCAAAGTTCAACTTTCACACGTCTTGTATTCTCACGTACTTCGCTTTTTAAGTTATAACAGAGACGTCTCTTAAAACGACAAACCACAAACCAATCCTATGTGTTTCTTTTCAAAGCTTTAGGACTGCTTACTGGGCTTCTTGATCACCATCTGCTCAAAAAAAGAGACAAGAACGCCAAGGCAGCAGGGGCCTGAAGTTCACTTTCGAGAACGCCAAGGTTTAACACCTGTAGTTCTTTCGGCAAACACCAAGGCTATGTGCCTGTAGTGTAACGAACGCCAAGGCAATATGCCTGCAGTTCAACGAACGCCAGGGCAATTTGCCCGAAGTTCTACCATCGAACGCCGAGACTTTGTCTGAAGTTCGGATAACGAACGCCAAGGCTAAATAAGCCTGCAGTTCAAATAATGAAGGCTTATACATACCCTCAAAGAAAACAGCGCACGTCTCTGGACACCACTCGCCTCGCCAAGGCACCATATACTGGGCCGCTGCTTGGGTAGTCTTCCCATAGCTTCCACTAAGCAACTTGAGTTCGTACCGTCCACTCGGCAGTACTTTCACAACTTTATAGGGGCCTCGCATCCCTGAATCTAGTTTACCCGTAGACTGCGAGTACTTGATAACAAATACTAGATCATTAAGTTTAAACTGACGGGGTGGGCGTCTAGTTCGGTTAGCGTAATCGTCCTGCTTTTGCTTATTCATTTCCATCAGCTCGTTTGCTCGGCTTCTGCAAATTTCACGCCAGGCTTCTCTATTTGGACTGGTGTCGCTGACAGCGACATCACGAACAAGCGCTTGAATTATTGGTGTAGTTGCATCCGTGCCAATCATCAAATTAAGAGGTGAGGCTTGAGTTGTCTTCTGCTTGGTGATATTGAGGACCAACTGTAGTTTCCACAAAACTTCTGACCATGAGGAGGTTTTGTGGTTTACCTCGATCCGCAACATATTGAGAATGGTGCGGATGTATCTTTCCACTTGGCCGTTCGCGTGGTGCATTTCCGGGGTGATGTAGTGTAAGTCACTACCCATTTCCGTTATCCAGGTTACAAATTCCCCAGACTCAAACATTCGTCCTCTATCGGTGACTATTAATTTTGGAACCCCAAATAACGAAACTGCTTGCATCGAAGCGCGTTTTAACTCGCCAACGTCTTGTCGGTAGATTGGATAAAGGAGGCAAAATTTTGTTGCCGCATCCACAACAACCAATATAAATTTGTACCCGTTGGACATGGGGAGAGGACCCAAGACGTCCATATGAATGGTATTAAACGGGGAACTGGGCTTTTCCCAAGATGTTATGCTTTGATGGGGCGATCGTGGTAACCTCTTTTTTGAGATACAGACTAAACAGTGCGCCACATATTTGTTAACAAATTGGCGAAGCCCCGGGAACCAAAAGTGTCTTAATATCAAATCAAGGGTCTTGTCAGCGTTAATGTGTTCATGCTCGTCATGAAATATTCTTAATAAGCTAAGTCTATGCCCTTTAGGTATATAGCACAACAGTCGGGCTTCCTCGCCAACGGACGAGTATTTATAATACAGGAGGTCGTTTTGAGCGACATAACGAGATGGATCTAGTTGACCCTCCCTCAATTGCTGCAGCAACTCCTGTGTCTCGTTGTCCGCGGATTGTGCTACTTGAGCCCAATTACGTGGCCTTGAAACCTGGTTTGCCACAGCAACCGAAGGGTTGCGACTAAAGTAATCAGCGTGTGGCATCATTACCCCCTTACGGTATTCTATCACAAAATGGAAGTCTTGGAGGTAAATCCACCAACGCGCCACTCGCGACAGCAAGTCTTTCTTGCGCTCGGTGGCTTTCAGGGCATTACAGTCAGTTACAACCTTAAACTCTAATCCTACAAGGTAGTGGCGAAAGTGCTGCAATGCCTTGACAACCGCCAGTGTTTCTAACTCGTACGAGTGGTATTTACTCTCAGCGCCTTGTGTCGCCTTGCTAAAATAAGCTACCACGTGTTTTTTTACTATCGCTGTGCGTTTGTAAAAGAACCGCACCATATCCGGCACTGCTTGCATCGGTATGGACTTCTGTTTGAAGCTGAGGATCAAAGACAGCAAGGACTGGTTGACTAGTAAGTAATTCAATCAGTGTTTGGCGAACTTTTTCTTGCTCCGAACCCCAGTAAAACTCGACATCTTTCCTAAGCAATTGAGCAATGCAAGCAGTGAGTGTTGCGTAGTTCTTAACGTAACGCCGGAAATATCCCGCGAGCCCTAAAAACTGGCGCACTTGGCGTACGTTCTCGGGAACAGGCGAATTTACAAGAGCTTCAATTTTATGTGGACTCGGCCTAACCTGACCCTGACTCACGACTCGCCCAAGATATTCCACCTCGGTTGCCAAAAAAGAACACTTCCGGAGATTTATAGAAAATCCAGCAGAGGTGAGCGTTTGTAGGACTTCTTTTAAAAGAGAAATACCCTCGGGAACCGCGGAACTCATGATCAGGACGTCATCCACGTACACCAGGACTTGGCCTGCCTTAACAAAGCTCCGCAACGTATTATTGATGATACGCTGATATACAATTGGAGAGTTCGTTAAACCGTAAGGCATTTTGACATACTCATAATGCCCTTCCGGTGTAACGAACCCTGTGAGGTGAATTGACTGCTCCTTTATCGGTATCTGGTGGAAACCAGTAGCCATGTCAAGGCTGGTGAAGTATTTATAGTTACCCAGACGATCAATGTGATCGTCGATTAATGGTAACGGATATCGATCCTTAACAGTCAACCGATTCAGTGCCCTAAAGTCAACGCAAAGACGGTCCGATCCGTCTTTTTTCTTTACGAGTATAATCGGACTCGCATACTCCGATTCTGACTCTCTAATAATTCTTTTGTCCAAAAGATCATCTATTATTTTGCGGACCCGGAGTTTTTCATCATATGAAAGTTTATAAGGGCGGTAAACAACCGGGGTTGAACTGGTTAATTTTATTTCCATCTCACCCGTATTGACAGTAGTGGTGGCCGTACCAGCGATGAAGAACTCTGAGTATTCTTTAATTACTTTTATCAATAATTCAAAATCATTTTCCTTAAGGGGAGTGTTTATATCAATAGATAGTTGGCTTTGAATCGCGTTAACTTGGACAACAGAATCATCAGATCTAGTTAAATACTGTCTATCTTTAGTGCGAATATATACGATGCCGTCTCGGTTAAGTATGTCGGTACCTACAACGATCGGAGCATTCATGCATAACGAAGGCACTACGATTAAATCCGCTTCAATTGAAACCTGGCTGAACTCAAGAGTAACTGTCACGTATGAAGAAGCTACTACCTCCTTATCACTAATGCCTTTTAGGACGCAACGGGTGGACTTTGGTTGGCAAGAAAGGTATTTTAGTACGTCTGAAGAAATCAGAGACACGTTAAGTGCGCCACTATCGATGATAGCATCCATAGGAATACCATCAACTACAGCCACTATAATATCGTTGCCACCAGCCTTCGAACTATTTTCCGCACAAAGATTGACGTTCCGTTCATTTCGCGGTTGAGAGCGGCTTTTAGCAAAACACTGGTCTTCAACGTGACCTGACTTCTTACAAAAATTGCAAACGATATTGTTCCTGCTATTCGGAGTGGGTACAGTTTTGGAATTGGGCTTGGTATGACAGTGACGGCTTATATGCCCCTTCTGACCACACGTAAAGCACTTTTGCTCATTTCGATTTGTAGCAGGTTGAAAAGGGCGTTTCTTCGGCACTAAAGCATGCGTTTCTAATTTTGCGCGGGCAGGCTTGGTATAAATAGATAAGAACGAGACAATAGTATCTGGGTCCAAATGAGCGTTAGCTGCTGCAGCTCTAATTTGAGGGTTGTCGATACCACGAATCACTATTAACGTCATCAAATCATCGCTTAATCCCTTGACTATTCGTAAACGTAAGATGGTGCGACGCGCATATTCTGCGTAAGTAGCGTACTTATCGGACGTTGTAATCATGGTATCGAACAGTATATTGGCATAATCTAATTTGCGCGGGCATAGCGGTTTGAACTCGCGTTTAAAGTTTGTCCAAGTACGTTCAGCTGTAACCCATTCGTTCAACCAAATTTTTGCATCACCCTTGAGGCACGACCCGATTCGCGAAAAACACTCATAGTCACTCCAACCATTCGCGTCCCTGGCACGATCAACTTCCTCGCACCACGCATCAATGTTATGAATAGAGGGATCAAAGTTTGAAACAAAGTAATTTTGGGACCTGACTGGTTGCAATGATCTAAGAGCATCGACAAGCACTTTTGCCGGGTCGGACATACTTGAGTCTAAATTATTTACTTGCGGAGTTGAAATGTTTGTAATACGGGTACTTGCCTGGGGTTCCGGGGTACAGCATCTGGACACGTTCGATTGAGACGTATTCACTTCGATATCAACGGCACCGCGCGTGTTATTAGGATCGCAACGTTCTATAGTTTTATTCGAAGGAGTCGTAACACAACTATTTTCGATCGAGGTTAAACGATTCATAATCGAGTTCAACGTGCTATGAATTGACGTGTCAGTAGCATTTTGCCTACTGGATGATCGCGATTGAACACGGCGAGAACGATGATGCGACCGATCCCGTCGCGGCCTGTCACGAGAGCGCGCCCTGCCCTTACCTTGCGATCTGCTACGAGAACGACGCCTTGTCCGGCGATTCCGCGATACACTAGACCTGCTACGTGAACGATAACGCGATCTATCACTGGTATTACTGCGAGAACGACGTCGCGAGCTATCGATACGTGACCTAGAACTGGAACCGCCAGTCATGATAACAAAAACGCAAAAATAACGTAGACGAGACTTTGTTCCTCTTTCTGGGCTAAACAGTTACTAATCCCACTTCTGATTTTGGAAACACAAATAGAAATTCTTTAAAAAAAAGAAAATTAATTCAAACGACCGTTATTTATTATTCACAATCAAATTTAAATAAAACTACTTATAACAATCAGAGGAACAAAATACTCGTATCTAAATATAGCCAAACCTAATTACACTCAACACTAATAACATTAACGATAAATAAGCCTAGAATATTACGTTAATGCAACACAACCGATGTTTTCGTCTGGAACGCTCGTGACAAAGTGAAGGCGCGCCGGTTCGTGGCTCGTTTTATAAGCGTAACGAAGGTACTTTTGTCATTGGTGGGGGATGATGCTTATAATATATTCAATACACAACAAACATAAAAATATTTAACTCTACTCTATTATAATAATTAAAAGCGCTTCCTCTCTTCTACTTAATTTTCGTGCCTTGCGGGGTATGGACCCCGAATTATCCTGTGTATCTATTTATAAGTACATACATTGTGAATTATGGTTGTGAAATAAATAAATAAATAAATAAATAAAATAACAATCTATTAAAGTTTCAATCATTATTATATCACAAATTGAACTACACTACTTATACAAATATTTTAGTTTGTCAAATCCATAAGAATGTTTACATAAATGAAATAAAAATAAACAATATTGTAACAGATATTTGTAATAATTTTGGAAATACGTCGTTTGTGACATTCAATAGAAATTTTGATAGACAAAACCATGTTAGCGTAAACAATGTAAGTAAGTCAATATTAAGAGAAATCCTAAAAGCTTTTTATAAGTAAAAATTCATTGACTACGCTACACGTATACGCTGCAATACGAAAGTGGAATTAGGCATTGCCGAGGTTCGTGCTGTTGATGCACACACCACCAAATTAGATGAGATCAAATGTTCTGTGAGCACTCAAACAGAAGAGGGATTAAACGAGGTGGAGAGTCCGTTTTTTCGTGAATTGTAGTAAAGGGTGTGTTAAATCTTGTACTGTAGACAAAGTACCTATGGTTATTTTTCACCAAAATGTGTGTGGTATAAGTAATAAGAAGGATGAGTTAGAACTGTATTTAAATACTCTTTCAGACAAACCTCACTACTTATGTATTAGTGAACACTTTTTAAATGATAAGCTACTTGTATTACTAAAGCTAAATGATAATAAACTCGCATCGTGTAATAATAGAGTCAATAAGAAACGAGGAGGTACACTTATATTGGTAATCGAGGACAGAAATTGCGTAGAGCTGCCTGTAGGTAAAATTTTGTACAAAATGGAAAGTTTTGAGGTTTGTGGTACGAAAGATTTGGAAACTGATTTATGTATTTGCTGTTTGTATCGTAATCCCATCGATAAAAACTTCGATGACTTCATGGAAAGATTAGAGAAACTTTTGGGGCACTTTTTCAACAAAAAATGCGTAGTTTGTGGGGATTATAATGTCGACTTTTTAACAGATAATAAAAAAAAAGATGAACTGACAAATCTTTAAACATGTTTTAATTTTAGACCACTAATATTCGATGCTACTTTTACAAGAAAAAATGCTCGTTCTTGTTTAGACAATATATTTACTAATCTGCCCAATAATAGTATCATTAATTGTCATATTGATCATAACGGATTATCCGATGGACATGCAGGATTATTGTGCAACACTATGGTGACAAGTAATAAAAATAGACAAAATAGAAAAGGACTTGCTTATAAGATGAAAAGGATATTCTCGAAAATTAATAAACAAAGATACAGAGAATGCTTGACGCATTTCAACTTGTGTGAAATGGGCATAATAGTAGTTTATGCAACTGTCATATAATGAAGGGTATTAAAACACGAGTGTGAGTTTATGAAACGAGCGCAGCGAGTTTCATAATAGTAACGAGTGTTTTAATACCCGTGTTATATGCAGTTGCATACACTACTTTATCTTCACTAATGCAATTAGTCAAACAACAAGAGTAAAAGCTGACAATAGTTTATTTATAATAATTGTTCAAATTTTGGATGGTACAATTTTGAAAGTTAATGTTAATTACCAACCAAACCAATCCATCCACCATCCAATAACCAATGAGAGCGCAGCTGCGCGCGCAGGGCCAATCAGGAGCGAGCGCGCGCTGTTCTTTTTTTATTCAATTGGCACAAGATCTTACCAAAGAGTTTTGTGTATGTAAGTTTAGTAGTTTCGACGAAGTTTTCACGTATAACCCAACTGTTTTCAAAAGCCAGCCTAATATCAAAATTTTATACAACTTGTATGAGGATTTTGACATAAGGCTCGCCAGGTTAATTGGTCGCGTTTTATTGATGTTATAATGAGATTTTACGATATCGATGTGGATATTATACCATCATGTGAAATTGCTTAAATTGAGTGTTTTGTTGTCTGCGCTATAAAAGTAGTAATTATAAGTCAAGTATTGGAAACATAAGTAGAATGTTACAACATTAGTGTAGATAAATATATTTATAAACAAAAATAACGAAATTTTTAAGTATTGTTTTCCAAAGAAATAGTAGTTTATGCAACTGTCATATAATGAAGGGTATTAAAACACGAGTGTGAATTTATGAAACGAGCGCAGCGAGTTTCATAATAGTAACGAGTGTTTTAATACCCGTGTTATATGCAGTTGCATACACTACTTTATCTTCACTAATGCAATTAGTCAAACAACAAGAGTAAAAGCTGACAATAGTTTATTTATAATAATTGTTCAAATTTTGGATGGTACAATTTTGAAAGTTAATGTTAATTACCAACCAAACCAATCCATCCACCATCCAATAACCAATGAGAGCGCAGCTGCGCGCGCAGGGCCAATCAGGAGCGAGCGCGCGCTGTTCTTTTTTTATTCAATTGGCACAAGATCTTACCAGAGTTTTGTGTATGTAAGTTTAGTAGTTTCGACGAAGTTTTCACGTATAACCCAACTGTTTTCAAAAGCCAGCCTAATATCAAAATTTTATACAACTTGTATGAGGATTTTGACATAAGGCTCGCCAGGTTAATTGGTCGCGTTTTATTGATGTTATAATGAGATTTTACGATATCGATGTGGATATTATACCATCATGTGAAATTGCTTAAATTGAGTGTTTTGTTGTCTGTGCTATAACAGTAGTAATTATAAGTCAAGTATTGGAAACATAAGTAGAATGTTACAACATTAGTGTAGATAAAAGATTTTTTTTAACTTAAACAAGAAATCTATACTAAAGTGGATTACAAAGGGCATAAAAATGTCAAGCCAAATGAAAAGATTCCTATGTATACAAAAAGAAAAAACAATAATTGTATTGCAAGTTATAGAAATAAATACATCACTTTATACAGAAAAATTATCAGACACGCAAAAAAACTAGCTGTTCAAGGTGAAATATCCCACTCTAGAAACTTATGTAAGGACGTATGGGCAATAGTTAATAGAGATAGAAACATAAAAAGTAAAAAACAGGGACAGCTAATAATAAAGGTAGAAAACAAAATTATAAAAGAACCAGATGTAATAGTTAAGTCTTTTGCTGAACAATTTGACCATAGCTTGAATAATATTCCAATTGACATGAAATCGGCACTCAGGTTTCTTCGACATAATGTGATACCGGTGAAAAATTAGATGACTTTGGATCCAACTGATGCTGCGAAAGTTAAAATTTTTTTTCAAAATATGGAAGATAAGCTGTCTTGCAGTTATGATGAGATACCCATAACGATTATAAAGGACAATATAGATATTTTAGCGGAGCCTTTAAGTTGTTTCTATAATAGAAGTATAAAAGAAGGAATATTTCCTGACCAACTTAAAATAGCCAAAGTTGTACCTACACATAAAAAGGATCTAGGTCAGATCCAAAAATGTACAGACCCATTTCAATATTACCTACTCATTCAAAAATGTTTGAAAAAATTATTAAATCTTGTTTGCTGTGCTGTCGCATCTATGTTTAAATAAAATAATCAATAAAGAGCAATATGGGTATCAGAGGGGTGTTGGGACTCAAGATGCAATTAATACTCTGATCAACGATATTTTATAGTAAGTAAAATTAATGACAACTTGAAAGTAGCTGCAATGTTTCTCGATTTGAGCTCGGCTTTTGACACGGTCAATCATAATTTGCTTTTACATAAACTTTCTCATTATGGCATTCGAGGGAAGGCTTTCGAACTGTTTCAATCATATCTAAGAAACAGAAAAATGTTTGTAGAAGTCAAAAATGTTATATGTGAATATCCAGATCTCCATGTATTACTAATAGATGATTTTAACTTGAACTCGTGTAGTGCCAACGTTAAAAATCAGTTTGAGTTTTTCTGTGATTTCTGTAGACTAAGCGAACATAATCACATATTAAATACATATTATGGTGGCATGTTGAACATAATCAGTGATGCATATAATATGTACATGAAAACTTTACAGGATGACATGGTTACTAATCCTGCAAGATTCTGGAATTTTGTAAAGGACAAGAAACAAATTAGATTCTCAACAGGGTCTTTTACCGTTGGGGAGACTAAGGTGACGGGTCAGGCTGCTGCTGATGCGTTTGCCAATTATTTTAGTTCGGTATTTCATAATGACATGCCTTGGTTAGACCCAGTTCAAGCGGCCTGTGCAACCCATACGGTTATGGACTCAACTAGTATATCTATCGGGCAGGTGAATGAGAAGGACTTAAAGCTAGCATTAAAGCATCTTAAACTTAGATCATCAAATGGCCCTGATGGAGTCCCCGTGTTTCTGGCCAAAGACTGCATTTCTGTTTTGCTAATTCCTCTTCTCTACTTATATAATCTGTCTTTGCGGAAATCAAAATTTCCCCAATGTTGGAAACTTTTGAAGGTAGCTCCAGTGCCTAAAGGTGAGTCTGGAACTGACGTAACAAACTATCGTCCCATAGCTGTGCTCTCGGTCTTTGGGAAAATTTTTGAGAGTATTCTTAACCGTCAGATTATGAACCAGATCAAAGATTTATTGCATAATAGCCAGCATGGTTTTCGCTATGCTCGTTCTACTACCACAAACTTGGTAACTTTGGTGGACTATATTCACAATGAAATGGATGCTGGGAGGCAGGTGGATGCTGCTTATTTCGATTTCCGTAAAGCATTCGATTTAGTGGACAATGATATTCTATTGGACAAACTGGCAAAGATAGGATTTGTACCTAAATTATTGAAGTTCTTTTGTAGTTACCTGGATAATCGTCAGCAATTCGTAAAAGTTTGTGGTTATGAGTCAGACTGCTACTACACCAGGTCCGGAGTCAGTCAGGGAAGTACTCTAGGGCCTACGTTATTTTTAATAATGATTAACGATCTCCCTAGGGTGGTTTGTAATGCCAGATGTCTATTGTTTGCTGATGATTTAAAATTATATCTTGTTATACAAAATGAAGAAGATGCGATGCTCTTGCAAAATGACATTGATGCGGTGGTAAATTGGAGCGAACGCAATAAACTGCCTTTCAATGAAACCAAATGTAGTTTAATTACCTTTACTCGTAAACGTTTGCCTGTAGCTGTTAATTATGTAATATCTGACACTCCTTTGGAAAGATCGTTTGACATTCGTGACCTAGGGTTAGTTTTAGACAGTAAATTAGATTATCATAAACACATGACAACAATCTGTAAGACTGCTAATAAGTTATTGGGTTTTATTTTAAGAACTGCAGCTAACTTTGACAATGTAGAGGTTGCTAAGGTTTTGTATAATGCATATGTTCGTAGTAGGTTAGAACATGGAGCGATTGTTTGGGATCCATATGAAGACAAGTACAGACTTATGATAGAAAGAGTGCAACGGAAGTTTGCCAGGTGGTTGTATAAGAGAACTTATGGCTACTACCCTTATCTGTATCCATCACTTTTCGTTTCTGCCATGGTCGACTTAGAAACCTTATCCTTTAGACGTATAATGTCTACTATTGTACACTATCTGTCAGTAATAAATCATAGGATTGACGGTCAACTGGTGTGGCAGAGTTTGAGCCTTAGGGTTCCTGTACGTTTAGCATGTGATGGTTCTGGTATGGTGGCGCCGCGCCGCCGTCCGCGCCTGCTCGCGCGGCCGGTGGCGCGCACCAGGAGTGCCGCGCATGCTCTTACTGCACGAGCTCTATGTCTCATAGGAGATATACTCGCTCGGCACGAGGATCTTGACCTGTTTGCAGATAGCTTTACGTGCTTATGTAACAAGATCCATATGTATCTTAGTATGACATGATAATTTATTTAACCTTAATGTTTATTGTAACAGTATTATTTTTTGGCTTGACTATTCCTTTTTTTAATATAATATTGACATTGTATTTGCAAATTTATTGATCTGATTTTAAATGACTTCTGTTTTGTATTGTTCTATGACTATTATTGTTATATTATTTATTATTATTTATTATTGTTAGTACTTATCTATTATTTTGAAATGTGTTTGTAAGATTTTAAGTGTAATTTTTAAATGCATGTAAAAAAGTTTTGCTTGTTGGCGCTTTGGTGTAATTATACTGTAAGCCAGTGAGTTTTTTGAATAAATAAATAAATAAATAAAAATAAATAAATAAATAAAACTTTGGATGATGAAAAAATTTGTGAAGTAGATACGAAATCTAATTTAATAAATATCAAAGTAGGTGTGCCACAGGGATCGATACTAGGCCCGGTGCTGTTTGTAGTGTTTGTAAATGACTTAGTAAATCACGTAACAGATAAAAGTAATTCAACAACCTTAGTACTATTTGCGGATGACACAAATGCAATTGTTTCTGCAAATAATTTAGAAAGCCTGGAAACACACGTTAATAACGCCCTGAAAGTGTTGGAAGATTGGTTTACTGCAAATTGACTTCTCATCAATGCCACAAAAACAAATGTTATGGTCTTTCGGACTAATCATAGGGTCAATAACAATATAAATGCGGTAATTAATTGTAAAGAAGTAGGCACTATTGAGGTTACTAAATTTCTAGGTGTAAACATTGACAATTCGTTAAATTGGAAACAAGAAATTAAAGAAATAGAAAACAAAAAAGCTCGGCTTGTTATGTGCTTCGAAGTCTTCGGGATGAGCTGGATATTCCGCATTTAAAAATTGTGTATCAAGCACTAATAGAGTCACGACTCAGATATAGTGTATTGTTCTAGGGAAGAAGCTTTAAATATAACTTACAGAAAGCTTTTGTTTTACAAAAGAGAGCAATTAGAACCATAGTCCGTATTAGGCAGCAAGAGACTTGTCGCGAGCATATCAAAACTCTTGAAATATTGACTGTTTCTTGCTTGTATATTCTGGTGTTACTGACAAACTTTGCCAAAAATTTGGGTAATGTCGAGTCCTCAGAGGAAAGAGCTAAGAGAGAGAGCACTAGAAGGAAAGATTTCGTTAATAAAATAATTCCAACTAGACTTGCGGTCAGACATTGTTCTAAATATCAGTCATATAAATTATTCAACAAATTACCTATTGACCTAAAAATCTCCATCTACAAGGCTAATTTTAAACATAAATTGAAGTCTTTTTTGTTGGAAAATTGTTTTTACTCAGTTGAGGAATTTATCGAACGATCGCGATCTTGACCACCTTTCCTTGGATGTCATTGATATCATGTAATTTATTTTATTTTGTGGCAAATATGTACTTCGCTTGTTTATTTGTTTTATATGGCCATTATTAATTTATTAATGTTTATTTTGACATTTTGTATTTTAACCAATTTTGTTTGTATTAATTTTAATTTTATTTTCTATTGATTTATTATTATTATTATTATTTTTTCATAATTGTAATGTTTAACACAATGTATATTGTTATTTGAATAAAGAATTGAATTAAATTAAAAAAAATATATATTTATATGACGACCTCCTTGGTCGAGTGGCTTGCACACCGGTTTTCATGGTGTCGCCATCTCTGAGGTCCCGGGTTCGATCCCCGGTCGGGTCAATTTAGAAATACCTGTTTTTCTAAATTGTTTCGGGTCTGGGTGTTTCCTATGTATAATAAGTATGTATTTAAGTATATTAAGTATGTTTATCCGTTGTCTAGTTAACCATTTTATCGAGTTTCTTAAGGAAGCTCTTGTTGGGGCTAGATAATTGGTGTGAGTGTGGAAAACATTTATTTATTTATTTATTTTTATTTATTATGAAAGAAAAAATATAAACTAGAGTACAGCTATGTTAGAACTATACTGTTAAGAAGGCGATGGTAGAATGACTCATCTATGTTATTAGCAGCTCCTTATACAACGTTAGTCGGAACGGGGGTACTATGCCGAAAGGAGGGTAAAGTATACATGATAGTGAATAACTTTTGTCTAAGAATTTTTCCTTAAAACTTGATAATTTTAGATTAACAGCTTTTTAAGATTTCAAAAACAATTACGCTGTAATAGCCCTGGCGGTCAGCTGTTTTAAGAGAGAGACATTTGAGTTCATTGCCAGGGTTAACAAAATGGCCGTTCTTATCAACTGTAGAGAGTAATTGTAAACATTGATACTTTTTGTATATCTTCAGTTGGGTGAAAGTGAGTCATAATCTAAGGGGATTTCTCCGGTTGCCCATATCTTTGGCTTTTATAAATTTCAACTGAGACCCAACTTGCGACAGTTTTGGTTTCATCCAATAACATGTAATTTCTGTACAAGCAGGCTTCTCACTGCGTCTATATAACCACTTGACCAATGCCATAGTATGTTTACATCTTCCTCTACTTGCCGCACAACCTTCACAATCCAAACTTAAAATTTTTCAAGCTTTTTCATCACAAACAAATTTACAGTGATATGGCGTGGCTCGGACCTTATGCTCGGGTGTAATTCTTGCCTTTACTGAGCATTAAGCATGTTCTCTTTTCACTTGCACATATCCTAATGCATTATCTCCATAACTATCGCGTCCCGACCTGTAAAAAAATAAAATTAAAAAGTAAACTTACTTACAACCAACTACAACTATTAAAACATGACGTCTTCTTTTGGCTTATTGTTTTAACACATTATAGAACGAAACTAATTTTTATCGATAAGAGATTACAAAAACGGACAGCACTAGTACCTAGACGAAAACTTTTCTTTCAGCGCATATTGTTTGTATTAAGTACCTACAATAATAGTGTCACAAACAATAAGCTCGCAATCTGGTTACCAACTGGGAAGCTAAAAAAAGGCCTTTGAATACAAATCCTCAGCCACAACTCACAACGAAATAATGAACTTCATAGTAGTGACTTACAAACTACTTTTACTATTAAGTACTTTATCTACACTAATGTTGTAACATTCTACTTATGTTTCCAATACTTGACTTATAATTACTACTGTTATAGCGCAGACAACAAAACACTCAATTTAAGCAATTTCACATGATGGTATAATATCCACATCGATATCGTAAAATCTCATTATAACATCAATAAAACGCGACCAATTAACCTGGCGAGCCTTATGTAAAAATCCTCATACAAGTTGTATAAAATTTTGATATTAGGCTAGCTTTTGAAAACAGTTGGGTTATACGTGAAAACTTCGTCGAAACTACTAAACTTACATACATAAAACTCTTTGGTAAGATCTTGTGCCAATTAAATAAAAAAAGAACAGCGCGCGCTCGCTCCTGATTGGCCCTGCGCGCGCAGCTGCGCTCTCATTGGTTAGATTTTAATGGCGGCAAGTTCACTGTGACAATACACGTACGCGTGAATTTAATGTTTCGCAATGTGTTTTGTTTTTAAAATACAAATTAAAAGTTAAAAATGGACAGCGACGATGATATTTGTACGCCTCCGGATATTCTAGAATTGGCAACAAAAGTAACTCACAATCTTTTGCCAGAAAAATCTAGAAAATTATATGAAAAAGAATATAATAACTTTTTGGCATGGAAGATCGAAAAGAAAACTACATCATTTTCTGAAAATGTCATTCTTGTGTATCTCAAAGACCTCTCCGACAAATTCAAGCCATCTTCTATGTGGGCTAAATATTCTATGCTCAAGTCCACACTGAGTATCTACAACAATATTGATATCACGAAGTATTTAAAAGTCATAGCATATCTTGAAACGCAGTTCAGAAGGACACAAGGAAAAAAAGTCCTTGACGTTTACATCAGGTCAAATAAAGATTTTCCTGGAAGATTCACCAGATATTTTGTATCTTTTTGAAAAGGTAAGTGTATTTTAGTTCTGTTATTTAATCTACCTAGTACTTACGTACTACACACGCAAGTTATCTAGACACTCCGTTTAAGCGCTTTGTGTATAAATTAGGTAGTAGGTACCTACACTTTACTACTTCATAAATCATAGTTTTTGCCTTGGCTATGTACCTCAAGCTTATTATATCGTTTATTGTTACAGGTTGCACTAATCTTCGGCATAATGGGGGCATGCCGAAGGCAAGAGCTATACAACATCCAGTTCGATGAAGTCTCTAACATAGACGACAGTACAATCATGGTGAAAGTTTCGAAAACAAAAACGAAAATAGATCGTTCTTTCGTTGTGACGGGCAACTGCTATGCCGTATGTAAAAAATACATGGAACTTCGACCCACCCCCTGTCGAAACCCTGCCTTTTTCTTGAGCTATAGATCGGGGAAGTGCGTCGATCAAAGAACTGGTATTAATAAATTTGGTGCTCTGGGAAAAACTATCGCAAGTTTTTTGAATCTGCCTAACCTAATTAACTTTCAAAATTGTACCATCCAAAATTTGAACAATTATTATAGTTTATGAAACTCGCTGCGCTCGTTTCATAAACTCACACTCGTGTTTTAATACCCTTCATTATATGACCACTTCATAAGAAGGGTAGTAAAGAGGACATATCTAACTATAGACCTATAACTTTGATCCCAATTTTTTCTAAAGTCTTTGAAAAGCTTATGCATTCCCGTCTGATAAATTTTTTAAATAAATTTAATGTTATTGTAGAGGAGCAAAATGGCTTCCAGACAAAAAAATCAACGACCCTGGCTGCCTTTTCATTAATTAAACATATAGTTGAAAACATAAACGAGAAAAAACGTGTTACGGGTATTTTCTTTGATATGAAAATGGCATTCGACCTTGTTAATCACCAAATCTTATTAAATAAGTGTGATCGTTATGGCATAATGCAATGAAATGGTTAGCTAGTTACTTAAACAATCGAAAACAATGTGTTGAAATCATGCGAATTGGTGAAGATCTTTTGTTAAGTACTTTTAAATCCGGCTACGAAATCAATATGTCAGGCGTACCTCAAGGTAGTATACTGGGTCCGCTTTTGTTTCTTCTATACATTAATGACATTACAAATGTGACCAGACATCGATGTGTTCTTTTTGCTGATGACATATCCGTTGTAGTACCAGATACTTGTAAAAACATACCATATGAAGATAATCTTAATTCTACTGTAGATTCCATAACGAAGTGGCTCCACATAAATAATCTAAAAGTAAACGTTTCCAAAACAAAAGTTGTACAATTTTCTAATTACCAAAGTAAACGACAACATTTGAATATCAGTTGTAATGATGAAGGTGTTATGGAAGTGTCTGAAACAACATTTTTAGGCTTAGTACTTGATAAGCATTGCAACTGGAAAGCGCACATAAAATCAGTTTGCACTAAACTCAATCGATTTGCATTGAAAAAGTTAAAAAGTCTGGCATGTGAAAAAACTGCCATGGCAGCGTATCACGGTTACGTTAGTTCAGTGCTTAGATATGGCTTATTATTGTGGGGAAACTCGACACATAAAAATAAAGTGTTTTTAGTTCAGAAAAAATGTGTCCGAGCAATATGTAGTGTTGGACCGCTTGAATCATGTAGACCACTTTTTAAGAAATTAAAACTACTTACTTTGACCTCGCTCTATATTCTGGAAATGGGACTCTTTGTAAGAAAACACCCAGAACGATTTCAAAGAGCTAATGTTAATTTAAAATGTTCGTCTAGAGACCCGACTAGACTTCTAGTGCCCAAGTGTGCCAGCCAATTTTACCACGAAAACTGTTCGTTTATGGCCATAAAGATCTTTAATCGGATCCCTAAAACCATTAGAGACTTACGATTGAATTCTTTTAAAAGTCAACTCTCGAAGTGGCTTATAGATAAGTGTTTCTACACAGTTGAAGAGTTCTTAGGCTAGGTATTTATTGATATTGCTATTGGAAAATTATTAATTCACATTATTCTTGTTGACATAGTAATTTAATTATTTTATCTATTGAATTCGAATGTGTTTTAATTTTAATATATTTTTCACTACAGTAGCTCAAACATGTAGGTTTTGCTGCCTGAAATCAGTGAGCAAAATGCGATTTTGCTCACTGAGTGAGACAAAGTAATTTTTAATTTTTTTTTTCAGAAAGCCACGAATATCTTATTCAGCCTTGGGTTATTCATACAATTTGAAACATTCACACTCTATCTCTTTCCCGCCATTAGAAAGAGAGAGAGACAAAGACCAGCTCTTTCGAAGTTCCAATTTTGAATTCGACCTCAAAGACAAACACGTTCGGAATCTCGTACTAACTAAAGAAATTTTGCCGGCTGCACGCACGAAAAAGTTCGGCGTTACCTGCGTTACCTCGCTATGCGGCGTTACCAAGATGGCGGACGTGACTTTTTTATGTAAAATTAATATGGGTATCATTTCCATGGTTTTTGGGGGTGCCGATTTCGAATACAACATTTATTTCGAGATACAAGATGGCGGACGCGACTTTTTTTATGTAAAATCAATATGGGTATCATTTCCATGGTTTTCGGGGGTGCCGATTTCGAATACAATATTTATTTCGAGATCAAAGATGGCGGACGCAACTTTTTTATGTAAAATCAATATGGGTATCATTTCCATGGTTTTCGGGGGTGCCGATTTCGAATACAACATTTATTTCGAGATCCAAGATGGCGGACGCAACTTTTTTATGTAAAATCAATATGGGTATCATTTCCATGGTTTTCGGGGGTGCCGATTTCGACTACAACATCTATTTCGAGATCCAAGATGGCGGACGTGACTTTTTTATGTAAAATTAATATGGGTATAATTTCCATGGTTTTCAGGGGTGCCGATTTCGAATACAACATATATTTTGTTGTATTTTTGTTTTTTAAATTTAAAATGATTTTCTAAATGAAGAATTTTATGAAAAAAATTTTTAAATTGTTTCGTTGTCACGTTCAACTATCGTCAGTAAACCGACTTTACAGACAACCAATTTTTTTTTGTTTATTTTTATTTGGCTTACAAAACTGGTTGCAACGTTATCCGTATTACATATAAGTGATCTGAGATGTGAGAGGAGCTCGATGGCGCAGTTGTTAACGCGCCCGGTCTGCGAGTGCTGAGGTTAAGCAACTTTCGCAAAGGCCGGTCATTGGGTGGGTGACCAAAAATGTATCATCTCGAGCTCCTCCGTGCTTCGGAAGGCACGTAAAGCCGTTGGTCCCGGCTGCATTAGCAGTCGTTAACAACCACCAATCCGCACTGGGCCCGCCTGGTGGTTTATGGCCCGTTCTCCTTATCCATCCGTAGGGAAGGCTCGTGCCCCAGCAGTGGGGACATAAAAATGAGCTGATGATGATGATGATGATGATGTGAGAAAAAAAAAACTTAAGCTACATTGCAAACTTCAGGGTGTAAGCACATCTTGCTCCAATGTGTTTTACACATTTAAAGTTCGGTTGCACAAAGTACACTAATAAGAATTAAAAATAAATGAAAAGAAAAATAATCACTAAAAAGATGATAAAAATAAAAAAAACTGAACTAGGCACAATAATACGACTATGAATAAATTTAAATATTGAATTAAATAATGTTACGTAATATATTTTATCTCCTAAAGTGTTCTCGCTGCTGAAGTGAAAAATTATGTGTGTTACACGAGAGCAAAGTTTTTTGCATCTCGTGCCTTTAAATCCCTCGCCACACTCAGGATTCAAAATCAGCACTCGCAGCAAAAAACGACTTTGCTCTCTTGTTGCACAAATAACTATTTAATACTTAATTGTTATAATTTTGCACGCCAAATTGTGGCAAAACATGCTGGTTTTATTTAAGTCACAATCTGTACATTACCATGTTTTATGCAAATAAATTCTATTCTATTCTATTCTATTCTATTCTATGACAGTTGCATAAACTACTATTATGCATAATATCGTCACACACCACCACACCCACACTTACTGCTTAAAGGGTAGGTAAGTAGGTACCTACCCTCTAATTAGATAGGTATCTACTATACTATATATCTATATCACAATGTGTACTTACTTAGCAAGTTTTTGTTCTTGGATCTCTGCACTGATGTAGGTACTTCGCGTGATTTGTGAAATATTCCGCAACCATAAGAAGGTCAACTTTTCGGTAAAGATAGAACACAAACGCATGAAAGTAGTAGCCAAAGTGAATTACTTAAAAGAAAAACCATCGGGTCATATGCGGGGCGGCCGAGCGGCGCGGCGGGCGGAGCAGGCAGCGACCGGCGATGTGACGTCACAGAGATCACGCGGGCGTGGGTAGGCAGTTTCGGTGCTCCCAAATTGATTAATTCATAAAAAAAATAATTTTTATGATATCGTCTTAATTTTTTACGTAGTTGTTATCACGATTAATTACTCGTTTTTTTAAGGCTAAGCAATCGCGATTAGTTATCATTTACATCTTCCTCATTATTCTCGCTTAGATGTGCGCAATCGCGTATCTATACTTTGGTTTAATGCTCTAAGATCTATACCTACGAACAACGGCGCTATGAACATCAGAAAAGGTTAGTTTTTATTCGAACTAAATTTTATTTAACGATAACAAATTTATCTCGTCACGGATTTAGATGTTAGTATTCCTAACATGAGACCTAAGTGGCCTAGTACTTTGACTAGGCCGACAAGTTGGTACCTACATCTGTCAACGAAAATTATTTACGACATGCGTGAGCACCACCCCTATTCAGGGTTGTACTTTTTTTAAATTACGTAACCAAAAATTTATTTTGTTTGGAAATAAATATGAACGTTTTTCGCAATGCTTATATTTGCAATATAACAGTTGATAGTAGCACTTTCAGTTGTCCGCGGCTTAGTACCCCCTTTCCGACTAACGTTGTATACTAATCGATAAGCGCAAAAGATTTCCCATCGTTACGTGACATCTTCAAGGTTTCTCAATTTTCCATGGTAATAAAATATATGAATTATCGGCAAGTCGTAAAACGTTGCAGAACTAATCTGTTTGTAATTTAGCGTGACGGAGAAAATTAAACGGTCGTAAGAATATTGTCAACTTTTCTTAACTTTAAGTATAATTTATGAGGTGTTTGCATCATATAGGCTGCATTACATAACTCCTCTTTCCTTAAAATCAAAATTACCTAAATGAATAGTACTCAAGCCTATTTTCAACTATTAGACGATGAAGATTTAGTGTCAATTTAGTAAAGATATAAAAATATGTAGGGAAATCATTTGCAATACTAAATTAAACTTAAACTTAATTCTGTAATAGACGACATAATGCGGTGCTGTAATTTACAATTATTAAAAACTAGTTTACCCATTTTCCAAACTTTACATTAGTAACTTATAAATAAGATCACAATTTAAACATCTTTTAGTGTTTTTTACAATTATTTTTTTTTAATTTAATTACGTTATTAAATATATCTTAGAACTTGCTACATGTACATAAAATTAAATTTTCAATAATTTTTAAATTATATAACATTCATCACTCAACAATTTAACTTAAGACATTATTAAGACATAGATTGATTATAACATTCTTGGTTAAAACGTCAACCATGCCTTTAAGTTTTTGTATAAAAATAAGTATCATTAACTTATTAACTTGTATAACATCAAACATAATGATGTTTACAGGATTTATAATGACCTAATGAATGCATTAGGTCATTATAAATCCTGTGATAAAATAATAAGGGTCATATAACAATGCTGTTAGCGACGCGTCGTATTTAACGTATAAAATATGTTAGATTTACGGTAAAATAGTATTTATGCATTTGTCGTTACGTATTAACGTTACGTATTAAGTAGTAAGGAAGATTTGTTTGATGAATTTCGCGAACGCATTATTCAGTTGCAGCAAATTTTAGAATTGCATTTTTTAGCGAATCAATATTTCATGTTGGATATATTTTGCGAACGCCTTATTTAGTTGCAGCGGATTTCAGGATCGTATTATTTAAGCGTAACAAAATTTCAGCAGTTGGATTCTTAACGATTGTTTATTTTGTGTTCCTGTATTTTAATTTCACCCGTCCCGCGCTGTAGGTATAATAAGCGGGCCACCTTACGTACGACCGTGCGTACATATAGCGCGCGAGGGTTTTATTATTTTAACACTCAATTCCCCCAAAATTCCCGCACCTTTTTTACGGGATCTACTATGCGGGATTACTCATGCGGGATCGGGCTCAGGCGACGTTCTTGTTTTTCTCCAGCACAGACTCATTAATATAAGTGATTTAACAACTTTCCCATAGAACTCGTGACTTTTCTATAGAATTTGTATAGAAAATAATTTTGTTGTCAGTTTTAATCTTGCAGTTAAATAAATTTTAAATTTCTATTTCGTGTTAAGTGAATCCTTTATCGGAAATTCGGAACGCAACGTAATAAATGTCAGTTTAAGCACTCTGTGGATAGGGATTTCCCAAGTAGTCAGATCTAAAAGATGAAACGCATAACGCTACCAATTCGCACTTCAAACCTCTTTAAATATTGACTGAAGAATAGATTAATGCTATGATAATGACGTGACGTGACATTGTCATATTAAATAAACTTGTCTTCAGGAGATTTGTTAGATGAATTATTCAGTAGTAGCTAATTTAAGAGTCGCATTTTTTAACGAAAGAGTACATAATTAAAATCATTACAGTTTGCTTCTAATTCAATATTTTATGTAGTATAAAATGCAGGCAGCATCAAGTACCAATACCAGCACCAGTGGCAGTGGTACCAGTGATAACCGAGCTGAATTTAATTTTGTGGATAGTTCTCACGGAGGATACGTTTTGCAACGAGCAGGACGTAGATACTGCTTAAATAGGTCCAACAAAAATGGCTCTACGGTATGGCTATGCACCCAAAAAAATTGCAATGGAATTATAAAGTTGAATACAGACAGAACTGATATTTTGAAGGAGGTTAGTCATTGTTGTATCCCTGATTTTCAGTCGAACGAAATCGAGCAGCGAAACGCATACTTAAAAGAAATAGTAAATAGTGATTACAGACCAATACCGTTGTTGTATCGCAAAGTAATGATGCCTGTAATGACAGAAGAATATGCTGCGAAGCTTCCGTCATTTCATTCAAAGCGTGATGCCTTGTATAGAGCACGGAATAAAAGTATCGCTAGTTCTAGCTTCCAAAATTGTGAAGACGTTATAATTCCTTCCGAATTAGCAAAAGATTTTTTATGTGCTCAAATTAAAGATATACTTATTTTTATAAGTCCAGGATGTAATAATTTATTGCAGCGTGTAGATCTTTTTTTTATCGACGGAACATTTAATGTGGCTCCAAAGCCATTTAAGCAACTTTATACTTTTCATGCTGACATCGGCTCTTCAACTGACTACACAAAAGTAGTTCCAGTTATTTACGCTTTGTTGCCAAACAAACAGCAACACACGTATGAAAAGTTATTTCATGCTATAAAAGAATGTATCCCAAATTTTCAACCAAAATTTATAAAAACATTATTCTTTCGTTCATCAATATTTTTTCATTTTGCCCATGCCGTGTGGAAACACGCATCGGATTTGAATATTTCCAGTAGCCGTGAAGGCTGCAACTACGTGGCAAAATGTGTTTCAGTCGCTCATATGCCGAACACCAAGATACTTGAAGCGTGGTTTAACGTATTGGAAAAGGCACCTTCTATAAAAGGTATTGATTTGTTCAACCAATACATCAGTTCACAATGGTATAATGTCAAGAATATAAACATTGTTTTTTGTTATGACCAACGTCACCGTACAAACAATGTGGCAGAGGGTTGGCATAATAAAATGAATAAACTAGTTCAAGGCAATAAAAATTTATTTCATTTGATTTCAATGCTGAAAGAAGAGTCAAAGACCATTGATTTTCGCATCGTTCAAGAGGAAATGAATATGGCAACTGAACGTAAACGATTGAGGAAACATATACAAATGGATGAAGATATAACGAAAATAGTGAATAACTATTTAGCTCAAGAAATATCTATGGAAAAGTGCATAGAAAAATTATCTTTTTTAAAGTATACTTAAAGTATAGAAAGATAGATAACCAGAAGAGAAGTGAAGAACAGTTTTGTTATTTTAGTGACTATTAATAATTTAAGTTAAGGAAAACTTACTTTTAGTTTTAAAGTGCAGTTTCGTATTAAGTTAAACAAAAATAAAAAATTTATACTGAGTACATATTTTTATTACCATACGATGACATTACAAATTTAATTCAACTAAGCTAGAAAAAAATAAAAAACGAAGGTATAAGGTCGATTCACAAGAGCGACGAATGGATTAAATAAGTAAACGAAAGTATAGAAGTGTGTAAAATAATAACAGGTTTTCGGTTTGAAATTCGAACATCGCTTCAGAGGACGGCACTCACACAGTGATATTACTTTTGTTCATTCCATTCGTGCCAGCTTTAGTGAATCTACCTTTTATAGAAGCCCTTTCATAGATAGGAAAAAACAAACATAAATAAAGCTTTCGCTAAAAAATGCTACTCTAAAATTTACTGCAACTAAAAAAGGAAATCGCGAAATTCATCTAATAATAAATTATGGGAACATAAATAAAGCTTTCGCTAAAAAATGCTACTCTGAAATTTACTGCAACTAAAAAAAGAAATCGCGAAATTCATCTCATAATAAATTATAGGAATATAAATAAAGCTTTCGCTAAAAAATGCGACCCTAAAATTAGCTGCTACTGAATAATGCGTTTGCGAAATTCATCTAACAAATCTGTAGAACATTCTTTGTAAGGTCAACCGATCTTAGAAAAGTCCAAACACGGCATCGAACTTTCGAGAAACGCGACTCTCAGAGTGAAAGAGACGGCAATAGGTTAGAAAGAGAGGGGTATATGTTCGCGGGCCTATAAATACGCGGGACTTTTCTGTGGTCGGCAGTCAGTGTTAATCTAATGCTCGCAGCAATCGGTAGAATCCACGCCAAAAGTACAGAGTTGTAAGTGTTTATTAGTCAGTGTAAATCTAGTTTCATACACGACATGAATTGGTAGAATCCACGCCAATAGTATTGAGTTAAAAGTTTTACTTCTGTTAACATTGAGCATCGGTAGAATCCACGCCGAATTTATTGAAAATAACTTATTACGCATTGTATAATACTAGAATCGGTAGAATCCACGCCGATAAGCATTATACTGGAACCGCTCTATAGAAATAAAACCAAATACTTTTATTGAAGAGTTTTATTTCAAAGAAAGTACTGGAAGTTTCTAGCAGATTTTAGATCTGTCTGGCGTCACGGCATCCTTGTCTCAGCCAGCTCGAAATTAGAAGAGTCAACCCGCTACATTACACTTATAACGAGCTTAAATAACATAAAATGTTTTAAATTTCAAACATCTTAAGTAATTATAATATTGTCCAGCACATCACACTGTATGATGTTTAAAAGTGCGTTTTGAAAAAGATAGTTCCGTGTGTATTTTGTTTGTTAGTATCTTTCTAATTAGAATACATGTTGTGTATGTGTAGGTTTGTTTAAGGTTAAGTAGTTTAGTTTAGTTATCGTTGAAACTATTAACTTGCGCATCGCGTGTGTCACGTGAGTGCCCCTCAGCTCACTCTCCGTCCAGAAGAAATTACCTACTCATCTTAAGGAATATACCCCGCGCATCGCTGCTGCCAGCCGCGAGGCCTCAAGCTTGGCATCCCCGGCCACCATCACCATCAACCCAAAGGAACACAAGGTTAGCCAGTGTCAATACCTACTTCCTTCTAGTCCTTAAGAAAACTCCCGTTCCATTTAGTATTAGTCCTTAGTTTAAGCGTTGCGTATGCCAACAGCCATTTTACCCTGGCGTTGACAGTGACTTTTACGGCGAACTCCGTCAAATCGAAATTGTGTCATAAAATCTCTTCCGATTAACCCATCATACTCGTGAGAAATGTCATAAATATAAAATTTATGTTCAACTTCGAAATTAAACAATTCTTATAATGCACCATTATGCCTACTTTGAGCATGAGTACACAATTTCGATTCTTCTTTTATTTTATCCGCGAAATATTTCTTGGCTATATATATATATAAACTAATAAATAACCTTGCACTTCCTGTGTCGATCACGAAATTTGCTTTAAGTTTAAATGTTTTTAAGTAAGGTAAACGCGCACTTATTTCCTGGCTACAGTTGAGGCTTTTATGTGAAAATTGTGCCTTGAAGTGGATGGCTTATCCATATCTATTTCGCTTGTCTCGGTGTTCACTTTCATTGTAGTGCCTTCTGTTAGCACAAGAACACTTCACTTCCGGATACCAGTAACAAATTTTAGTATGTTGTTAGCCATCATTATCTGTCTACAAAAGTGCGGGGAGGTACTACGATGTATATGCTCTCTGATGAAGGTGTAATTTAGGAATGTTTTTTTATAATGCATATAATCTATTAACAAGTTAATACCATAACATATACTTTTCAATGGATTACGGTAATAGTAATGAGCTATGTCCAGAAAATGACAATTATTGAACTTTTTACATATAATTTGCAGTTGCTTATTAAACAATTTCGTATTTACATGCTGACTATTAATAACACTCAGAACAATAACAGTTGTTTGAAGTGATTTTAAGGCATTATATAACTCTGATAAGGATACCATAGGGTCATTATCATTTTCGCCTACACACAAAATCACTTTATCATTCACGTCTGTCTCTAAATTTTTGCATGTTTTAAGTATTTCATCCGTGCACGCGAATGGTTTAATAATTGCTGAAACTTGATAGTCTTCATACTTGCTAGCAGTCCTAGTTCTTTTCAAATCCGCCGCCAGTCCAGTACATTGCTGCGATCCTATTATAACAATCTTCTGTTTAGAGGAGGACTTCTTTACTATACTATCTACCAACATTTCAGATGACCTTGAGGTGTCTTTGTTGTTTCCATCAATGAGTTTGTTTTTGAGTTCATCTATCTGAGTCTGTAGGCTTATTATATCATTTTTTGCTATCTCTAATTTTTCTTGTGAATCTTTAATTCTATTTTGTAGGAGAATGATAAGTTCACAATTTTTATTTCCAGAATCTTTCGTAAGTTCTTGTGGAGAAAATGATATGTGTCTGGGTTTAGGTCTTCTCAAGGGCGTTAATGTCTGAGCAATTTTGATTCCCGTTTTCTCGATAATACATTTGTCTATTGGAGTTCTACAAATGCTTTTTAATATTTGTATTTCTTTACTTAACCTTTTTATTTCTCTCCTAAATCCATTATTCTCAATTAACGTGTTATCTAGTTCTGCTTGGGTGCTTATAAGGTTATTTTTAATTCATTTATCTCATCTCTCATTTCTTGCATATCTGTTATTCTAATTGTTAAGTAGTCTTCACTTATAGATAAAATATCTGTAGAATAATCTTCAAATGATTCTTCACTCTCGATGGATTTCCATGACGTAGATTGAATTGGCGATGAGGTTGATGAAGTGGGTTTGGGCGAAGAAGGAATCGTTGCTTTAGCCACTAATGTCGCTTTCTTTCGCAAAGTAATATTTGTGACTGTGAGGTCAGGTGCTGTTGTTGTTGCTAGTCCTAGATATTCATTTGACGAGCAAGCATTGCACTTCCATGCTAATCGTTTCTTAGTTTCCATTAATCTATACTATTAATCTATACTTTGACCATACAACACAACCCCAGTCGAGTGTATTGAATTGCACTTCCTTGAGGATCTTCGAGTTCGACCAATAACGGCTTTCATCGTCATCATCGTCTCCAGATATAAGACATATCCCCAGAGTGACGCCTCCAAATTTTTCATGGCTAAATTAGCTCCTAAGTATGAAAAATGTTTTATTAGGAAAAAATTTTCACCCCTAGTGTATGAATTATGTAGTTCCGGTAAAAACCTTGGTGAATGGCACATCAAGGACTTTAAATCCTCATGGGGGTATTAAGTTAGAGTATTTTGTGGAAAATTGTATTTGTAGGGTTAAAGCATCCATGGTGGTGTTTTGTTTGTTTGAAGGTTAAAAAGTGACGAAGGAGGGCTGTATATGCCTTGAAGTCGCTGATATTTTTTGCATTTGTGACTGTATATGCCACGGTGCTGAAAACTCTTTAAAAAAGAGGTTAATTTGTGATGTTTTGTTGGTTTTTTTTTTAACATTAGAAAGTCTCGACTTTTTGGCGTGGAGACACTGCTTTGTTTAGTTTAGTTTTTGTGTTGCAGGTTAGACACCATGCTAGGGGTGTCAAACCTCCGGACCGCTGGTAAGGCAGCGTGTTGATAGACCTGAGGCTGGAGGCCATTTATTGGCGGGCGTGTAGGCTGCTTTGATGGAACGTGTTTTTGGCTGGATTAATTTTGGGCGAATAACCGTCACTCATGTTAGCGGGAGGCGGTTAGCCAAAATTTAATGTTAGTTATAGGGGGGTGGTTTTATTTGTTGTTTGTTTTTTGTTCACGGCTGGGCATTACATTAAATATTTAACTGATTATATGGAAGGAGCACTTAGATGTTTAGGTATAGTGTGGATATCGTTTGTTAAGAAGTTTAGACTTTAACGTGTCGACGATTCGTGCTTATATTTTTTTATATAAATTTTAGGGCTTCATCTCTTCCATGTTGGTAAATGGATCAGACTTACCTTGTAAAACATTGGTGTGCCTAGGTCAGTAACAGGTATTTAAAATAAAAATAAGCCATTCACCCCAGCGGATTACCGACTGTTACCAAAAGCCTTAACGCGAGGCATCAGTGCGGTTGGTGACATTGTAATAATCTGTTAACTGTATAGCCACCAATTCATTAGGTTTATGTATTAGTATATTATAACACACATTTCACTGCGGAGTTTTTTTCAGATATTATTATATATTTATTTTTATTATTATTACTGACATACTAACAGGTTACTAACATAGGCTTAAGGTTTTTGTGTGTACTGTAGTAACCGAGACTCCTTGCTCGGGCATGCTGACTGGCAGCCGCCGTGGCCTGAATTCAAACAATGTAGAAAAAGAGATGGAAGCAAAAAGAAGAACATCGCGGACTTGATTGACAACCGCGACAAGGATTGAATCTTGTATTTGTAATATTGAAAAGGATAATATAATAATTAGTGCTTTAAAGCCTTTTCATTGATTAAACCCCCCGGTACCTAAGTAACGACTCAGCCGAGTGTTACAGTACTAACAGCATTATTAGCAGCATATTTTTTATTTATTAGTAAGTATATTTATTATGTTTATTAGTATATTATTTATAAAGAAGTATGTGTTAGGATATTCGTATTGATGGGATTATGAATATAAAGGATTTTCGTACACAAGTCTGAGCTTTGTTTGTTTTCACAGTCATAGCATATATTATAGCAATTTACAGGGACGTTTAAGATATTGTGGAGTGCAGCTACACGGGTAGGGTTTTCTTTTAGTTGTTTTTTTTTTCTTACCTGGTTGTTTGTAGTCTAGTGTAACGCTGGAGGGCCAGCGTCGAGATTTGCCCTAGTCGGTCAAATCTCTGGTGGTTGGGGAGGTACTGTTACGTTGTAAATTTATATAACAGATAGGTTGGCACTAGTTAGACAATATAGCTACCTACGTGTCTACGTGTGTCATACAAATTTCATACTCCTGCGCACGACTGCGCGCGCCGCGCTCCCAACAAGACTGGCGCGAGCAACGACGTGCCGCAGTATTTACGTGTCTCGCATTCGGCTGAGAGCGAACACGACGTAGTGGCAGCCTGCGCACGCTGTTACCACTGGCGAGGAACTAGGCATCGCGAAATATTTATGCTCCTGCTGTCCCGCTCTCGCATGTCGGTCTCTTTTATTCAACTATCAGCTGACCCGCAATAGTGCGAGTTTTGTTTCCTTGATTTGTATATAAGTGGCTAACAATTTTAATAAAGACACATTACGACTGTGGTACTCGCCTTTAAATCATCTCCCTAACAACCGCAACATTGGTGACCCCGAGAAGAAAAATGAACACTAAAGAAAAAGGCAGCACTTTCACCGCGGGCAACGAATAAATGGCGCGAAGAAACTCAATTTGTTCCTGTTCTACATCAAAGCCTACGACAAACGACGAGTTAATCATCAAAATCGACGCTTTATCAAGAGAGATCGCATCTTTGAAGAGAAATCAAGCACGACAGGGCAGGCCATATAAAAGAAACCGTTTCAACCGAAATCATTCCCGATCAAGATCATCAAGTCAGATACGAAAAGACCCGATTTGTTATTTTCATCGAAAATTCGGCAAAGACGCCTACCGCTGCCGGGAGCCATGCGATTTCAAGAAAAATCAAAATAATGAAGATTCGTTAAACTAACTTCGATTCAAGCAACGACGGGGGCTGGAGTCGCTGAAATATCAAACCACCGTCTTTTTGTTCAAGATAAAATATCAGCACTAAACTTTCTCATTGACACCGGCGCAAACGTTTCTGTACTACCTGCAAGCCCGAAAGAAAAAATCAAGATTACACCGAGTAATTACTTATATGCAGCAAACGGTTCCTCAATAGCTGTTTATGGCGAGAAGACATTGATACTCAATCTGGGACTGCGCCGGCCTTA
>CAUJAO010000192.1:0-14366 GCA_963082485.1 Eudonia mercurella
GGGCCTGCAGAGGCGTGGCAGTACTCGTCCGCCGCGACATCGTTCATGACGTCCTACCCCTGCCCGATTTTACCTCACTGCGCTCGATCGGCATCCGTACGAGCGCAGCGGGCAGGGAGCTACTCATATTTGCAGCCTACCGCCCTCCCAGGGCACCTGTGGCCGCCGACGACCTGGCGGCCATCTTCACCGACGCGACCCCGACTCTGCTGGCTGGCGACCTAAACGCCAAGCACCCGAGCTGGGGGTCGCGCCTCGAGACTGCTGCGGGCAGAGCGCTGCTCCAGGCTGCCACTGACCTGGACGTGGAGGTGGTTGGGCCTGACGCCCCCACCCACATCCCCTCCAACGTCAGGCACAGCGCCGACGTCCTCGACATCGCCCTACACCGGGGCCTCTCCTCTCATCTCAATCTGGAGGTGCTGTATGACATGGACACACAGCACCTCCCCATCCTCATCACACTGGGCAGCAGCCCGGTAACAACCATCCCCCGTCCAAGGGGGCCCAAAATCTGTTGGGACACGTACGCCTCCCAACTCGAGGGGCTTACGCTGCCGGGCCCTCTGGCCTCCGCTGCCGATGTGGAGGCAGCCGCCATCCACGTCTCGACGGCCATCCTCGCGGCCAAAGAGGCCGCGAGCTCTCCGGCCACCTCTAGGTCCAAAAGGCTGGACGACCTCCCGCCCGCGCTTGCCCGCCTAAAGCGTAAAAAGCGCGACCTGCGCCGATTGTGGGCGCAATCGCGCTGCCCGCGTGTAAAGGCGCGGCTCAACCGGGCCGCATCCGAGATGGCTGAGGCGGTGAAGGCGTGGCGCGGAGATTGTTGGGAGAGCCATATTGACTCGGTAACCGACGACTCCGCTGCCCTCTTCCGCCTGACCCGCCGACTCACCACCGTCCCCGCTCCGATTTACCCGCTGCTAGACAGCGCGGGCAAACGCCGTTTTCTGCCGCAGGAGCGCGCAGACATACTGGCCGACCACTTGGAAGGCCAGTTCCAGCCGCACCCTGCCGCCACCGACGAAGTCACCGCCGCCCATCACACTGATGCCCTCAACTCAGTGGCGGGCTATCTTGCCTCCCCCCCCCCCACCCCTCCGCGGCGATGATTTCATATCGCCGCTGGAGACACTGAAGACCATTCGCCGCCTTCCGAAAAAGAAGGCCCCCGGACTCGATGGCATCCCATCCGCGGCCATTGCCAGGCTGCCATGGAAGGCCGTGGTGGTACTCACCCGGCTCTTCAATGCCATCCTCAGGACGCAGCACTTCCCGGCGCCGTGGAAGGAGGGCAAAATTATAGCCCTCCCAAAGCCCGGCAAAGACAGACGCCTCGCCGCCAGCTACCGCCCCATCACCCTGCTGTCGCACACCGCCAAGCTGTTCGAGCGCCTGCTGCTGCGTAGAATCATACCACACACTCCCCTTAGGGTCGAGCAGTATGGGTTCCGCAGCGGCCACTCCACTACGCTCCAGCTGACGCGGGTGCTTCACTACTTGGCAGACGAAGCCAACCAGGGCCGCCACACCGTCGGCATCTTTCTCGACGTCGAGAAGGCGTTCGACCGGGTGTGGCACACTGGGCTTATGGCCAAGCTGGCCACCAGCCCACTTCCGCTGGCCTACGGCCACCTCCTGTCTAACTTCCTGCGAGACCGCAGTTTTGTGGTCTCCGTCGAGGGGGCCAGCTCCACGCCGAGGACTATCACTGCCGGCGTGCCGCAGGGCAGCTGCCTCTCCCCACGACTGTATGCCCTTTTCACAGACGACATCCCCACCCTCCAGGGCCACCTGCGCGACGGCGAGCGCGACGTGGTCTTGGCGTTGTTTGCCGACGATAGCGCCTTTTTCGCATCGTCGACAAACCCGGATGTCGCCCGTGGGCGCCTACAGCGCCTCCTTGACTGCCTACCAGCTTGGCTTGACCGCTGGCGCATGGCAGTCAACGTTCTCAAGACGACGGCCATCTTTTTCAGCAGGAAAAGAAAACACCCTGCTCCACTCACGCTACGGGGGCAACCCGTAGCGTATACCAAGGTAGTCACCTACCTTGGCTGCCGCCTCGACCGCGCACTTTCTATGGTGCCGCAGGTCGACCATGTGGTTGGCCGAGCGCGATTCGCGCGCGCCCGCCTACGACCTGTCCTGGACTCCAGACTGCCGCTGCGGACGAAATGTATGTTATACAAGACATACATTCGTTCGCAGCTCACATACGCGGCTCCGGCGTGGTACGCGCTCACCAGTCGCTACCAGCGCGACCGAATGCGGGCGCAGCAAAGCTTGTCGCTTCGAGTCATCGCCGGCGCTGGGCGGTACGTCAGAAACGATGTCATCGCCCGCGACCTCAAAGTGGAGCCGCTGGATGAGTTTATTACCCGACTGGCGCGCAATATGTTTGGCCGCGCCGACAACGGGCCCCACCCCCACCTTCAAAACATCGCGCCGCTCCACGCGCGTCCGCCCGACACACAGTGGCGACCTCTGCCCCGGTCATTACTAACCGAGGCCGAGAGTGTTAACCCCCCCCCGCCCCGCATTACAGTGACTGCTGCACCGACGCGCCCGCCGCGCCGTCAATCCCACGGCGTGGCTGTGGGCGCGGCGTGCGGGACGCCGCCCGCTGCAATAGCGGCGCCGTCCTCCTTATCGCCGCATCGTGCTTCATCATCAGCATCATCGGTACCGTCACCATCAACGACGCTCCAGGCGGCGGCTGCTCAGCCGCCGCCCCAAGCTCCGCGCATCAAAATGCGCATTGTGTCGGCCCCAGCGAAGGGCCGACATTGACTCCACCTCAACCTCTACTCTGCTGGCCGCCCTACCATACCCTTTAAGTCGCGGCCCGCTCGCTGGCGCTCACCGGGCCTCGGTCAATACCGTCTCACCCGGGGGGCTGACCGCGCCGAGGGCTGCGCTAGGGGAGGGACAGGCGGCACCAGCACCTTCGACGGAGTCTCTGACTCGCGCACGGCAGGTGGGAACAAAAAAAAAAAAAAAAAAAAAAAAAAAAAAAAAAAAAAAAAAAACAAAAAAAAAAAAATCAAAAAAAAAAAAAAAAAAAAAAAAAAAAAAAAAAGAGCATAACTGCCCTAGCAGTACCCCTGCCGTGCCGCCCCATCTGACCCGGCCCGACTAAAGTCGGCCGTGATTGATTGCCCGGGCAAAGGACCTCGGTCCTGTGGCCCGAACCGAGCCCCCACCAGGGCCGAAGAAACCAACGAGAGCATTTTTTAGCTAGCGGCGCCCTCTGTGTTGTTATCTACTACCAGCAGTTTACGTAGTACGTGTGCGTGTTGTCTGTTACCTACTTGTGTGTTAATTTGATTTGATTGAATAAAATGGCCGATACCGCAGTCGCGTCCGAAACCCCCGCCCCGGCAACGCCGGCGAAGAAGCCGAAGGCAGCAGCTGCAGGTGGAGCCAAGAAACCCAAGGCGAAACCGACCCACCCCAAGACCTCCGAGATGGTGAACAACGCCATCAAGGAGCTCAAGGAGCGCAGCGGTTCATCCCTTCAGGCGATCAAGAAGTATATCGCGGCCCAATACGACGTCGACGCTGAGAAGTTGGCGCCTTTCATCAGAAAGTATCTGAAGAGTGCCGTCGAGAGCGGCGCTTTGATCCAAACAAAGGGCAAGGGAGCGTCCGGCTCGTTCAAACTGGAATCCAAATCGTCCGCATCCAAGAAACCGGCCGCCGCTAAGAAGCCCGCCGCCGCCGCTTCGGCGAAACCGAAGAAGGCCGCAGCCGCCGCCGCCGGTGGCAGGGGCGCCAAGAAGGGCGCCGCCGCCGCGTCGCCGTCCAAATCTAAGGCGTCCGCCGCCGCCGCGACCAAGGACAAGAAGGCAGCCGCCGCTAAGAAGAAGCCCGCACCGAAGAAGCCCACCGCCGCTGCCGCCGCGAAGGCCAAGAGCGCCGCGGCCGCCGCGCCCAAGGCTAAGAAGACCGCCAAGCCGCCGACGAAGAAACCCAAGGCGCCCAAACCGAAGAAGGCCGCCGCCGCCACGCCCAAATCCAAGCCCGCCGCCAAGAAGGCCGCCGCCTCCAAGAAGTAATTCTCGGTGCGCGCGCGCGTTACACAGTGGCCGACGACGGTGGTGATAGTAGTGGTGGTGTTGAGCTCGACCAAGTCTCGTACGAGTGCAAGCGCGCCGCCAGCAAGCCGCGCGCAAGCGATCTAGGCAGGCAGCGTCGACGTCGTCCGCTCCACTACATACACACCAAACGGTGGCACACCAACCAACGCGGCGGCCCCCTCTCTCTTGTTTTCGACGGAGGAGCGCGCGCGTGCTGCATGCGCAACACTCGAGCGGCGCGGCGCGGCCCGCCAGGCCCGCCCCGCAAGCGCGAGCAAGCGATCATCGGCAGCGAGCAGCAACCGGCGAAAGAAGACAAACCACAAAAGCCCTTTTCAGGGCTAACATAACGTTCATAATTATATTGAAAAACAGTTTCATAACGGCAGACGTCAACCTATATATACCTACCTACCTACCTACCTACCTACATGGCTACACATTACGATTTACCTATACATAACACTAACTAAATAAATAAATAATAAGCATAATACATAATAAATATAACAATTATATATCGAATTGAACGACGAACACCAACACATTATAAGTACCCCTCCCTCCCTACCCCTAAAACATATATACATACAGAAACACTATTTTATACACGACGACGACGACGTTCAAAAATTATATCTTCATTACATTTAATAAATCCGCATCATCATACACGAACCACTAATTTGACTGACTGATTAATGTTATTATTTTGCCTTGCCATGCACCACACCGCACCACCGAGAAATTCTCCGCCCGACTGCCCGACTCTGTCTCTCTCTCTCGCTCACTCAACTCACCCATCTCCAACATCGCCCCGCTGAGTCGACGGCCGCTTACGTGTATAAATAGCGTTAAGCGGTCGATTGAACAAAATATTATCACTCGCACTGTCGTGACGCTCGCACGTACGCGCGCGCACGTCGTAGTTTTCTTGTTACAAGTTTTACCAAATCAACCAATCCATCATGTCCGGTCGTGGCAAAGGCGGCAAAGTTAAGGGAAAGGTCAAGTCACGCTCGAACCGCGCCGGTCTCCAGTTTCCCGTTGGACGTATACACAGGCTCCTGCGCAAGGGTAATTACGGTGAGCGCGTCGGTGCCGGCGCACCGGTCTACCTGGCCGCCGTCATGGAGTACCTGGCCGCCGAAGTACTCGAGTTGGCCGGCAACGCCGCTCGCGACAACAAGAAGACGAGAATCATCCCGAGACATCTCCAGCTGGCGATACGTAACGACGAGGAGTTGAACAAGCTACTCTCCGGTGTGACCATCGCCCAGGGCGGTGTGCTGCCCAACATCCAGGCGGTGCTCCTGCCCAAGAAGACTGAGAAGAAGGCTTAAACGCGCAACGGAACGCACCGCCACGCACGCACGCACGCACGCCGCAACATCGCTCGCTGCTCGGTGTGGTGTCTCGTCGTTTTCGCCATCTTAGTTGTCTGGTCGCAGCCCCTCTCACGTCTCGAACCATGATGACTTATGTTGTAAAAGGCCCTTTTCAGGGCCACAATACGTTTCTATATAAAAAGTAAAATATGTTTCATATCGATTTGGACAAGTCAATAGAGCGTCTGGGTCACGTGACCTCGCCTCTCGTCACCACATGGTCTATGTGATAATAACAAACAAACAAACAAACATACAAACAAAATACATACATATACATACATCAAAATTTACTATGTACTTATGTACAAATGCATAGGTACCTAGTGTAATCTAGTAATAGTATTATGGGTAGGTACCTATTGCGTACGACCGGAGCCTTAGATAACTTAACTTTTACGATTGACGATGGTACCTATATAGTTTTACAAAATTAATAGAACTTCATTCATCACGCATAATATAATATACCTAATATACCAATTTTTTTTTTTTTTTTTTTTTTTTTTTAATATAATTATAAATTGAATGTAGTCGAATGTATAATATCATGGAGTAGTGCACATTTCGACTCGTTCATACGGGCGAACGCTGCCTGCAGCGACGAGACGTACGGCCGTCGTCGTCGTCGTCGCCGCGGAAAGACAGAGGGACGAGGGGGGGACACGAATCCGCGACGTGCGTCGCTATTGGTCGATTCTATCGGAACGGGGGCCGCTCGTTGCTAACCGACCAAACGAACAAAAAGCGCGCGCCGAAAATTTAAGAGTTTTCGCTTTAGTGAAAGACGTCGCGCTGAACCTAGGTATCATCGAAACACTAGATGACCTAGGTTCGGATCACCGTCCAGTCTCGTTAGTGTTCGGGCCCCAGGCCCCGCCCACTTCTAAAGCCACTATCACTAAAACCTTCACCAACTGGGAAGGTTTTAAGTCCACCCTCGCTTCCGCCGTAGATGCGCCCGATTCACCGTACGCACATTACTCACCGGACTATTTCGATAGTGCGGAGAAGATTGATAGTGCGGTGAATACTCTCACTAGCTCGGTACAGTCAGCCGTGAAAGGTAACTCGCGGGTGGTCAACGCACCTGTGCGTCGGCTACCGGCGGATATCCGTAACCTGATTGTCACCAAAAATGCCACTCTCCGGAGAGCGGCTCTCTATCCCACCCCAGAGCTTAGGCTAGCCGCTAACCGTGCTCAACGCGCGCTTAGGTCCCGCCTTTCCGAGTGGAGAGACGAAGTGTGGGACGACCTAATGAGGGAAATAAGACCTTCCCACGACGCGTACTACAGAGTGGCGAGAGCCCTCCGTATCGACGCGGCGCAAGACACACCTCCTCTCTCCCGCCCCGATGGCTCAGTAGCCTTCGAGGATGAGGAAAAGGCCGAATGCTTCGCTGACAGCGTTGCTTCCCAATGCTCGGTCAGCTCCCAGCAGTGCGATCCGGCGCACATCCGCGCGGTAGAGGAGGACCTTCTTGTCAGAAGCTCCCGCCCTCTCACCGACCCCGTTCCCCCTCCCCCTCCGATCTCAACCGATGAGATTCAATCTCATATTAAGGGCCTTAAGCCACGTAAGGCCCCGGGGGCCGACGGAATCTCAAACAAAGCACTCAAGTACTTTCCTAACCAAGTACTCACAGTGTTAGCACTCATTTTTAATGCCTGTTTCGACCAATGCCACTTTCCGACCGCTTGGAAAGAAGCAATCGTTATAGGTATCCCTAAACCGGGTAAACCCCTTAACTTAGCCTCGAGTCACCGGCCCATCAGCCTCCTCAAGGCGTTGGGTAAGCTTTTCGAAAAGGTTATGCTCTCTCGTATGAAAGAGCACCTTTTCGGAAATGACTTAATCATTAACGAACAATTCGGCTTCAGGCGGAAGCACTCGTGCCCTCAGCAAGTTCACCGCATAATCGAGTTCATCTTGAGCGGTTTTCACACTCCCAGCAAGAGAAAGACAGTTGCCGTCTTTCTCGACGTAGCCAAAGCCTTCGATAAGGTCTGGCATGAGGGACTGGTCTATAAGCTATATCGATTAGATATGCCTGATAGACTGGTCCGATTGATCAGATCTTATCTTACCGCTCGCACCTTTCGTTTCCGATACAAAGGTACTCTCTCCTCCCCCCGTGTGGTAGGGGCCGGGGTGCCGCAAGGCAGTACCCTCTCGCCGTTGCTGTACACGACGTACACCAACGACATTCCCATTCCGACGCGCGGTACGGAACTAGCGCTCTTCGCAGACGACACTGCGCTCTACCGTAGCGGGCTTAACCCGAACGCTATAGTCAATAGGCTTCAGCCCGCGTGCAATGAATTAGGCGCCTGGTTTCGAAAGTGGCGCATCGAAGTGAACCCAGACAAGAGTGTCGCGGTCCTCTTTGATGTTAAGCGTAGAACCTGGGCAACCCCTTATGGGACATCCTCGTTACGCATGCTAGGGATCGCAATCCCATGGCAGCGTACTGTCAAGTATTTAGGCGTAACTTTGGACAAAGGCCTAACCTTCCGCCCACATACCGCTAGAGTAGGTAGAAACGCTAGGTTCTACCTAAACCGGCTTCACCCTATGTTAGGCCCCTCTAGTAAAATGTCTCTCAGAAACAAGCGAACCCTCTACAAGGTTTGTATCAGACCGACGATGACGTACGCGTCACCAGTTTTTAGTCATATAGCGCCATCAGCGCTAAATAGACTGCAGGTCATTCAAAATAAATTCACACGTAGGGCCACAGGTGCCCCATGGTACGTACGGAATGCTGATTTGCATAGAGACTTGGAACTTCCAACTCTGCAACAGCATCTCAATACGATCGCGGAGCGATTCTTCGAAGTGGCGGAGAATCACTCAAACCCGCTCATCAGAAAGGCAGTGGACTATAGTCCGGTCCTCCCACGCATTCCCCATCGCCGAAGGCCTAAACACGCCCTTTCGGATCCCCCAAATCAGTTGTCACGTGACCTGGATTGCCTACTTGCAATTCAGGACACTGTGTTGTTAATTAGTTAAGTCAGTAGACATAGGCAGCCTAACTGCAGCTAGAGCTCGCCCCACTGGGGGCGCGCCACCCTTGTATAGTAGCGGCGTGTACTCGTAGTGAGTAACGCCACCCCTCGCCTCCCCCTCCGGGAGGCGAGGGTTCGATTAATTTAGGGCCCATCAGGCTAACCCTCCCCTTCCTCACTACTCATCGCCTCTCGGCAGCCGAGAGGCGAGCGATCCGATAGCCTTCACAGCCCATCAGGCTAAAGGCGTCCCCAGGGGTCGTTACCGGGTCGGTTTTCTTATAAAAGACCAGCCCCGGATCCACGTGGCATTAAATGCATTACTTCAATGCAGCGACGTGCGAATTTGTTTGCAAATTTTCCCCTGGGTAAACAAAAAAAAAAAAAAAAAAAAATTTAAGAGACCATTCCCAGTCTTACGTTCGCGCGCGACGCATTCGTGTGACTAGTGTGTGATTCAATAAAACCATGCCGCCCAAGACCAGTGGTAAGGCCGCTAAAAAGTCTGGCAAGGCCCAGAAGAACATCTCCAAGACCGACAAGAAAAAGAAGAAGCACAAGAGGAAGGAGAGCTACGCCATCTACATCTACAAAGTGCTCAAGCAGGTGCACCCCGACACCGGTATCTCCAGTAAGGCGATGTCTATCATGAACTCCTTCGTGAACGACATCTTCGAGCGTATCGCCGCTGAAGCTTCGCGCCTCGCTCATTACAACAAGCGTTCGACGATAACCTCCAGGGAGGTGCAGACCTCTGTGAGGCTTTTGCTGCCCGGCGAGCTCGCCAAGCACGCCGTCAGTGAGGGAACGAAGGCGGTCACCAAGTACACCAGCTCCAAGTGAGCTCCATCACCGACCGACCGGCGGTGTTCACTGCGGACGCGGACGCAGTCAACACAGACCAAAAGGCCCTTTTCAGGGCCACAAATTGCAATCTATTATGGATAATGTTTCACGACAAGCGTCAGTCAATTTGCCTGCAAACCGATCAGATACCAATAACTACAGCTATACCCTGTCTGTCTACCTACCTACCTACCTACCTACCTGTATTTATAATAGCTTTTTCTTATTATTGTTTCACATCATACATACATACATACATACATACATACATACATACATACATACATACATACATGCATATATATATACATACATACATACATACATACCTACCTACCTACCTACCTACCTACCTACCTACCTACCTAACCTAACCTAACAACTGCAGCAGATAGGTCATATTATTTATAACCAACCAACTAACTAAATAACTAACTAACTAACTAACTAACTAGGAGAGAGAGAAAAAAAAAGTATGTAATATAATACAAACGAATGCAATGCAATTGCATAAAGTCAAAAATGTATAATTAGTTTCGTATACATATGTACTTACCTATAGGTATATTTCATTCATCATAATAATAATCGCCAGACAGAACGAACGTAAAATAATAAATAAATAAATAAACGAAACATAACATTTCATATTACCTACTATATTAGTTTGTCTAGGAGGCAAGCTCCATAGAAACAACATCAACAAAATATAACATTTTTCTCTATCTCACTCTGGCGTGGCGTCCGTGCGATCTCCGTCCTATCCGATTGGCCGCTCGCGCGGCGCTCGCTATTCTATATATATAAAAGGCAGTGTTCGAGCGCGAGCGGTTTCATTTCTCATTCTCTCCGCGTCGTGCGTGTGTCGTACCTATTTGAGTTATTTTATTCTTATATTATTATTAATCATTCGTAATGGCGCGTACTAAGCAGACCGCTCGTAAGTCTACCGGTGGTAAGGCACCCCGCAAACAGTTGGCCACCAAGGCGGCCCGCAAGAGCGCACCTGCCACCGGCGGTGTGAAGAAACCTCATCGCTACAGGCCAGGCACCGTCGCTCTGCGTGAGATCCGTCGCTACCAGAAGAGCACTGAGCTTCTTATCCGCAAGCTGCCGTTCCAGCGTCTCGTCCGTGAGATAGCGCAAGACTTCAAGACCGACCTCCGTTTCCAGAGTTCCGCCGTGATGGCCCTCCAGGAGGCTAGCGAGGCGTATTTGGTAGGTCTCTTCGAAGACACCAACCTGTGCGCCATTCACGCGAAACGCGTCACCATCATGCCGAAGGACATTCAGTTGGCGCGCAGGATCAGAGGAGAGCGCGCCTAAGTGTTCGCGCCGCATGCAGTCAGCGCCGCGCGCGGCTCATACAACAAAAGGCCCTTTTCAGGGCCGCATACAGTTCTATAGTCATACATAATGAAAGTTTCAAACGTACATGACGTCAATAAAAGAGTATACTCCTATCCTAATATTCTATATCATAATAGCAATGAGTGAATAGATAATATGAGAAAGAATAAAAATAATATTTTTATTATTATTATTCGTGGTGTTATGAAGTAGCTTAAAATAATACTTAATACACAATATAGGTAGGTAAATACAGACAGCAGCATGATTTCCTGCATTGCATTGCATTACATGCTCATGAAGGCAGTCGAAGGAGATGGTCAATATGAATGATTATCATATATGGTATATATCGTCCTAATATAAAAAAATATTTTATTTATTTATTGATTGATTGATTGATTGATTGATTGATTGATTGATTGATTGATTAATTAATTAATAAATAAATAAGTATTGGTAATTTTTTAAGAATCCATGTACTACTAGACAGAACCCCACGTCAAACAGCCCCCCCCCCCCCCCCCATCCCCCCTACACCCTCGCGCCCCGCGCTCACCGTGCCTCCACCCCGGCGACGTGTTGATCTGTATAAAACAGACGCGGTACGAAGAACCGCTACCATTTCACGTCTCGCGCGCGCCCCGTACGCGTCGTACGTCGCTATATATCGTGTTCCCAACAAAACCAAATTAAACAAACAAAATGACCGGTCGCGGTAAGGGAGGCAAGGGGCTCGGAAAAGGTGGAGCCAAGCGTCACAGGAAAGTGTTGCGTGATAACATCCAGGGTATCACCAAGCCCGCCATTCGTCGTCTCGCGCGCAGAGGAGGTGTGAAGCGTATCTCCGGTCTCATTTACGAGGAGACCCGTGGCGTGCTGAAAGTGTTCCTCGAGAACGTGATCCGCGACGCGGTAACATACACCGAGCACGCCAAGAGGAAGACCGTCACCGCCATGGACGTCGTCTACGCCCTGAAGCGTCAAGGTCGCACCCTCTACGGTTTCGGCGGTTAATTAATACGGAGGAAGGAATGAAGATGGTCCGCGCGCCTACCACCACCTACATAAATCGTTGGCGCGCGCGCGCGCGCGGCACTCTCGACATTGCACTCCATCGTCTGTCCCACAGAACACCAACCAACAAAAAGGCCCTTTTCAGGGCCGCAAAAGTTTCATTGAACGTTTACTGTGCTGCACGCAGTAAATAAATGTTTTTCTAACGACAAGACAAGTCATAATAAGTTATAAATATATCGCTATAGCTACTACGTAGGTACTACTTACATTAGTATACAAATATTAACAAAACTAACTAACTAACTAACTAACTGTCTGTCTGTCTGTCTGTCTGTCTGTCTATCTGTCTATCTGTCTATCTATCTATCTATCTATCTATCTATCTATCTATCTATCTACTTACTTACTTACCTACCTACCTACCTACCTACCTACCTACCTACCTGACATATTACATACACTTTTAAAGGAATAAATAAATAAATAAACCTATCTATTGTGGACCGTGGATTTGTTTATTAATATTATTACATGTAGGTATATACTATGTCTATGTAGGTACTTTACACAATTTTAGATTATTATTTTTTTCCTTAAAATTTTTACTATGCACATAAGTTGTCTATATACAAGCAAGTAGTCAAGTACTGACTTGACTGACTACTACCTACTGAGGTACCTTACAAGTACAACACGACAGCGTGCGTGGTCCGTACGACGGCGGCGGCGGCGGCGGCGGCGTGTCGGGCGGCTGTATGTCTTAGAGTACGACAACGGGGCGACGCCAATGTCTATCGCGCTACTGTACAGGTGTTAGGGTTAAATTGTGTGCTATGATACTTATTATTTTCTTTTAACGTTGAAGTGCATTAAATATATTCGATGTATACTGAATGCTCACAGTCGTCGGTGATGATAGAAGAACCATTCATAGTGCGCGCGGTACGTCGAGTCGATCATGTTTTACGACTGTCGCGATATCGTCGATATTTTCGACTAGGACATGTGTCAAATATAACTGAGCACTGTTACTTTTGAAGCTTTGGATATCAGCTTTTGACAGGACGTGCTAAAAACATGCGAAAGCTAGATCTTACAATAGAAAATAGACTTTTAAACGAACCCCTAGGTACGTGAGGTAGTCGATGACGAAAACAAACTACTCTCGCGCCTCGTCGATGTAACCGTGACAAATTGCACAGTGCCGACAAGGCGGACGGACTATAGAAGATCACTAAATTGTTATTTATTCGACATATTTATAGTATAATCGTCTTATAATTAATTATTTTCATAACAATGTTAGTGAAAACTGCTAAGCGTTCATACGGGAAAATGTCCAACGGCATGGCGGTTCTCCTTACGGTATTGCCTGTCGGCTACGGATCGCAGTTTTAGCGAGAGCATTTTTTTTTTTTCTTTTATTTTTCAGAGAGTTTGTTCGCAGTCGTGTTTGCCTCGCCGTGCCTCCGCTTTGCGTCGAGACCGCCCGCGCCAACCGATCGCCAGTGAACTCGCGTTTTCTTCGTCCGTTCCGTCTGCTGTGGTGTGCTCCGTGTAAGCGTTGAGCCCCCAGCCCGGTCGCCGAAAAAAACACCCCGCCGCCGCCGCGTTAAATCCGTCTCCGTGCGTAGTGCCCTCGCCTACCCACGTCGAGCTTGTTTTTATCGTGGCACCCCCCCCGTTCTTCACTATCGCCATCTCTCTCTGCCCGCGAAATTGACGCTTTTGAAGGTGTATGTGAAAAACTTATTTTAGTCCTACACTACTAAAATTTGAGTATTTTAGCCCAGTGTTGGACTTGACCTAGTCCACCAGTGATCCACTACCACTACGTCATCTGTAACTTGTGTTCTAAGTGCTTTTTTTTTTAAGTGACTATTGTACGACATTGTCTACAATGAGTGGCCTGAAGCCCACCGGCTCCGGAAAGCTCCCCGACCCCCAACCGGGACCGTCGGGTCGAGCGTCCGTAGCGTCGACGAGCTCCGCCCACCCATCCCAAACTCCGACAAGGCCTAACCTCCTGCCAGTTTTCGCCGGCGGGGCGATTTTTGATAAATCGCCTATCAGCGAAGCCGATAGGAATAAGGCCAAAAGCCGGCCCCGTGTATCGGACGTGGAAGAAGCCGAGAAGGACGACAAGCGTCCTCGAGTCGGGCCCACGCCCTCACCTCCTCAGCACCCGGACTCGCCTGATGAGGTACTGTACACCAACTTACCGTACACCATCATCCCGGCCTCACCCCAGGAAGGTGGTGGCCAGCACGACGCCAGCGAGCTGATGGAAGACAATCAGCTGACGCCGACCGAGTATGCATCGCTGGTGCATGGCTCGGCCGACGCGCCCCAGATGGCGTCTTACGCCGCGATGGCCTCGGCTCCGCCTTCGCCGCGCCGAAACGATTCCCCACCGCCCGCGGCGGCCTCCGCTGAGGCTGCCACCCAACAAAGGGCCAGAGGCTACCCGCCCATCATAGCCGAGCACCTGCCCAACTGGACGAAGCACTTTCAGGAGCTCTCGTCCAAGCTGGGCCACCCGCCTAACGCCCGCCCGTACCAGGATGGCATCAGATTCTTGCCATCCTCACCAACTGAATTCCGCATAGTTCAGGCGCACCTGACAGAGGCCTCGGCTAGCGACCCGTCGGTACACTGGTACTGTT